>JBBPCY010052704.1:0-11686 GCA_037974405.1 Brachyalestes nurse
ACGTAACGGAGCGGGGTCACGTGACTCCACACGCGGTCGTGTTTTTAAAGGGAAAGTAATTGAAATAATTGACCTGGAAAAATTTGATCGATTATAGGTTCTGAATGTCGATTTCGATTACTTTGCGATTAATCGCCCAGCCCTATTGAGTTGTGTTTTAGTTCCTACATCAACAATATTTCAACCAACAAAATCTTCAGCCTGTTCCTGTAATAAAAATGTGTGATTGATTTCTTGTATGTTGTGTTCAATCATCCACCTTAATGATCCCGCAGCGATAAAGACTTTAAACCTTTCCAATACCCAGAGTCACTATTTCCACGAATGGCAATGTGTTGTCTAAAGACATTTTGCCAGCCTCATTATTTGGTGAGAAGAAAAGCTAGAAAAAAAGGGGAGAACGTGATGGATACAGACAGAGAGGAGTGCGTATCTTTTAAAGTGAGCTCATGCATGCTGGAATAGCAGTCCCTACAGCGTCTGCTTGGACAGGAAGGCATTCATGTGCAATTTGCATCTTTTCAGGCTCTGATGCTTGCTACTATTGTGGATTCGCTTGTTTCCATTCCTGCGTAATCGAAATTGTTTGAGGCGCAGGGTGAGAAAACAGACCTCCCGAAGCTGAACAGAAACTCACACTTTTTCCTTCACTCATCAAGAGAGGAAGAGCAGGCAGGATTGAGAATGACAACAGTGTGCGTGTATGTGCAGGTGTGTGTGTGTGTGTGTGTGTGTGTGTGTGTGTGTATTGTGTTTGATGAGCATGCAGCTTGCATCAAGAGGTAAAGGATGCTGATTTGGAGAATTAATTACATGTTCTTTCCTGGGAGCTGGCACAGTGTGCACCTTTGCCACTTTCTCCATCCCAGAGTCCTAACATCAAAGCTTTTGTACAAAACAAATTGTACACCTACGAACGTTTACTGCTGCTATTTTTGTGCATTTATTTTTGTTGCATTAACAATAGACCACTTTCATCAGTCATTCTGCACTACGTATCTGCTGGAACTGTATGCTAAACGCTTACATACAGCAATTACAATACAGCGTTACACTGTTAACGATACACTAATGTTCTCATCATTGTGTTGCTGTATTGTTTATTGTCTATATTTTTATTTTTTGTTATCTTAAAGACAAGTCACATGTCAACACAGCACATTTAACCCCTTCACCAGGTGAAGCAGTGGGCTGCCACTGAGGGGCGCCCGGGGAGTACCTCATTGATGTCACTAGCTGTGTTGGGATTCAAACCAACAACATTCTGATTGCAGGGGAAACGCCCCCAACCAGCTGCCCTGTATAATCTTATAATGTTTTTTTATAATTCTTTTTTGTTGCACTGAGCAGGCTAATGACACTCAGAATAAAGTTCTAATTAAAATAATTAAAGTTCTTATCTTTCCTATAACTGAATTATGTGTTAATATGCAGTAACTAAAAACTACTGCGCTGTGGAATACGTTCGGACTATTTCGCCGCTCACAAGGATCGAGTAAAAAATAAGAACCCAGTTTTGTGTAGTTAGAAATGCTCATCTTCAAGGCTAAACGTTAGCTGCTTAGAACTGGGACACATCTGTTTTTCAGGGTTTGGCCAGATCTGCTGACTTCCAGTGAAGGAGAATCTTAAGGCTTCAGGATGCCAAGACATTTTAGACAATACCATGATTCCAACTTCCATCATCAGTGCCCGACCTCAGAATGGGGCCCTGGTATCCTAGTGGTTAGGGCATTGGACCTGTGATCAGGAAGTTGTGGGGTCAATGCCCACACACTGCTCCCCGGCGCTGTGTTCCTGGCTGCCCGCTGCTTCACTTGGTGAATGGAGTAAATGGGTTAAACGCTGAGGAAGAATTTCGTAGTGTGTGCTGTGGTGTGTTCACGTATGACAGAATGGTCACTTTCACTTAAAGAACTGGGCACAAATTCCCATAGAAATTCCAAAATCTTGTGGAAAGCCTTCCAAGAAAAGTGGAAGCTGTTGCAAAGGTGGGACCAGCTCCAGATTAAGGATAATCTGTGTATTTGACTGCAGTGTCATTACAATTCCTGTTGGTTTAATAGTCAGGCATCCCAATACTTTTGTCCATATAGTGTATATAATGGCACATATGATTGGGGCATATTTATAATCAGTTGAATTTTAAGCATTTTAGTTCAAACTGCCACCATATGGTATATATTTCAACTCTATTTTTTATACAATATGAGGACTAAGCCCATTCATGACCCCCTTGACAATGAACCTTGGCCTTCCTTATTATTTCTTCCTAACTTTGTCATATTTTGTCATATTGAAGTGACTGTAAAGCAGCATTCTTCAACTACAGTCCTTGAGGGCCAGAGTCCAACATACTTTTCCCTCCTCAGACACACCTGAAAACACTAATCTGTTGAAATAGAGTTTTAGTGGGAAAATCACCAAACTGAAGGACTAAAGACCCCTTTTAAACAGAAAGTGTTTCAGTCACAATGACAATAAGCAAAATATTTGTTCAAACCTGCTTAGTTCTAACAAAATAATCCCAAAAACATCTTTTTTATTACTGATATGTAAAACAAAGTTCAATTCTGTGAGTGGCTCACAGCTGTCAAAAGGGCAAAATTCCTTTCAACACGGTTAACGAATGCCCATGGAAAACTAAACAAGAATTTGCTCCCACCGAGCCAAAGTAGTCTGTCAGCAGAGAAGCAAATTATACATCTCAGCGGTAATCATGTTTGCCTGATGAGATTAAAACCTACAAAATGCAGTTAGTAGTGATCAGCGAGCGTTTCCTCCGGTGGAGGCCCCATCGAGGCCCACGGATGCCGGGGCGGGACTAAATATGTGCTGGGACCTGCAGGGGAATGGCTGTGTTGACTTATGAGATGCTAGAACCCCACCGAGAACAGCTGAAGACCCTGCCGACTCACTCCAGAAGGCTTCATTATCATGTCATAGTCCTCAACGCCTTTCACAACTTCTGCTTATTTAGACCCCAGGATTTGAGTTCTTGAGTTTCAGGGAAGGGTGAAAGAGGAGGCCACACGTCGCTTGCATTGGAAAGGAGCCACTAGCTGTAGAAGCAACTGGAAGACCAGCAGAGAGGTGTCTATGTGTCCATCTAATGCACAGAATGTCAGCTTTAATGTTAGAGTATAGCTGTAGATTTCACACTCTAAAAACATCGAGACTTTTGGTTGTTAAATTTCTCCGTATTTGAACATATTTTTAAGTCAACTATGAATTATATTGCCATGGATACTGGTTAACATTACTCCGTCATCTTTACATCCCATATATTCCCATATCTAGGTTCTAGATAATATTATTTTCATGATACGTGCACCTCTCCTTCAGCTATAAATGGAAAAAAACATGCTGGTTAAAAGTATATTGCTTTAATCAGTACATTAATATGGAAGTGAAATGTTGAAATGTTGAAATGTTAGCTTACAATGTTTCAAACGGCTGAGCTTGATTGAAACATTGAAATAGAAACTAATGTTAATAAAGGTAAAAGTCAATTTAGCCTTAGAAATATACTGATTTCTCAGATTTTAAGGTATTTTCTTGAAAGATAACCATTTAATATAACAAAATTATGTTTTGATTAGAGCACTACCGTGGCATATGCCAGCCCTGGAACCAGAGATAATGTCTAACATCGCTAACGTTGTCAAAGAAATGTGTTCAGGTAACAGGTGTTTTGGTTGATTGAATGACCTTTTGGTCAAAGACAAAAGATCCTGGTCATTTTCTACACAAAAATAATTACTTTTTTACCACACTTTTTCTACACAATACATGAATGGAAATTGCTGTTTATTTGGTTAATTTAACATATTGAAATAAAGTATAAAATGTGGCCTGTTTAAAGATCATGATACATTTAAAGTTTATTTATGTTAAATTCAGCAAAAATAAATCGTCCACTAAAAGCAGCAGAATGGCCATAAACATACTGAGTAAAGTTCGATCTAAAAATGGTTCTTCAAGGGTTTTATAGTGGTAATTCATCTATGCGGTTCTATATTCTGTGCACAAGAACTCAAGGTTTTTGCCTGGTTCTACAGCTGTTCTATTAAAACAAAAAAAATGTCATGTTTTATTTATATGTTCTGTAACTTCCAAAACTAAAAACAATCCAAAATTGATTATCTTCCCAGCGATAGGTTTATGAATGGTTCCTAGAAACTATGATCAACATAAACAAAGAACATTTAAGCTGGCAAATGTTACCCATGTCAGTAACTTAGGATTCTCAATGCATTGAGAATTAATCATTAAAATTAAATAAATTCCAGTGACCAGTGAGGCTGTGAGCCTGCTCAGCCACCCAAACTGAAGCACAAATGGACTGGAACAACCCAAAAAACATCCAGCCTGGAGTCATCTTCAAAATTAAGGTTAGTTGGAGAAACAATGTGTGGTTTGAACTACAAATGTTACATTCTGCATATAAAATATTTTAATTAATTTAAAATATCACCCAAATGCAGGCATTCAACCCAGGCTGGGTATTATGGGACTCAATTATTCAAAATTATTCACAAAAATATTGCACTCTTTCTTATCATGCTGTTGAATGGCTCTCATAAGCTTTCTGACACATCAAAACAAAACCCAAAGTTATTCAGTCATTAATTAAAGTAAAAGGTTACAGAGAAAACAATGAAGACATTTGAAAGAGAGAGACAGAGAAAATGGGATAAAGGGATTATTGGAAGAGAGGGAGAATGGGAAGGAGGGAGAAAGGGGAAACAATTTCAGAAGTGTTTTTGCAAAATTTATTGATATTTTTATTGTTTATTTTAAAAGTACATTCTCGGCAATATTAATAATAATAATAATAATACATTTTATTTATAAGCGCCTTTCAAAACACTCAAGGTCACTTTACATAAGGTATTTTGAAATAAAAAATTAAATTAATTAAATTAATTCATTTCAAAGAATAAATTATATTACAAAGAAAAGTCCTTTTTTTTTAAGCAGTCAGTGGATTGTGTTGCCCTCAGATGTTCAGAGAGGGCATTCCAAATTGGGGACCCTAAGCACAGTTAGTTTAAGCCGCTCTCCGCGGATACGGCGGGCCAGCTGAATATCTTTAGGCATGATGGTTAGTTAGTTTTTCACTAATATTGGTCCTAAAAGTACTAGAAAGGTTCTTTAACATACCAGAACCCTTTTTGTGCTATACCTTCCCATGTATATGTACACTATGTTGTCCAGACATCCCTGCTACTTCCATGGTTGACACAGACATTCTAATTACACATATGAAACTTAGAAAAGCAGTAAAAGGACAGCCTGGGACGGCTGCACATGGCCCTAAGGTCATGACCTAAAGGTCAAATCAATGTAATAAATAAACTGCAAGTGCAATGAGTGATTCTTCTGTCGGGGTGCAACAAATTAATAATGGTCCCCCAGAGGACTGTGAAAAAGGACTCAAGAGAACATACCAAAGTAAAATATGCAGTCCCACAAGGTTCTGTAGGTTCTGGACCTCTTTTATTTACAGTATACGCAACATAGGATTAGCTTTCACTGTTACGCAGATGACATACTTTATAACTTTATATCTCTGCCCACCCGTGTGATAAACATGGATTAAATAAGACTGAAGATTGCGTAAAGGGCATGAAGATTGTATGTCACATAACTTTCTCAAACTACTCCTCTTACAGACTCCAACAAAACTACCTCTAATGACTCTTAACTGTACCTCTTTCAGATATAGACTGGCAACTGTTCTGCAATGATTAAGTCTATCGGTTGTAAAAAAGGCTATATAAATAAAATGTAAACAAAAGAACGACCAGAGTTTCAGCACTGTGATTTACAGTGTTCCCCAAACTCGATTTAATCATTGTACCTATGACTGTGTGTCAAATGGGTTGTTTTCTATTAGTTAAATGACTTATTAATGTATGGCCATTACTAATAGGGGCGAGTCTAATTGGCTTGTAAACAATTGTAAATTACTACATATTAATAAATGGGAACAAATATGAATGTTTAAAATTTTTTTAATTGAGTCTGATACACATTTTTAGCATGTCATTACATGGAAGTTTTAAATGCAAACGTGTTTCAAATTGCTTCACAAGAAGCTGGTATGTTTTCATTAGGTGTTATCTATTAGTTATTGGTAGTTTAGCCCTCTCACCCAACATGATGACCGGCTGTCACTAGTTTAAACATTTTAAAATTGCAAATTGCATTTCACATGTAGAACATCTAAATTACAATCAGAAAACTTTGGGATCAATATGTCATGACTGCAAAGACACACAGGGACAAGAACAATACAAAAGATAATATCTAAATAAAATCTAAATGAAAATACACTATACTGCATATAAATACTATATATAAGTAACACAGTTGACTGAAATCTATCGGCACCAATGGTAGTTTGGAGTAAATTATTGCACTTTGTTAGAGAATCAATAGCAATTAATTTAAATAATAAAAAAGTAATATTGACAAAAGCAGTGATACTACACATGAAGACTGTTCCACGTAAGATATCGCATGTAATGTAACGATTCAGCACCCATTTAGAATATTGCACTCAATGATAATGTAGCTAGATAAGAACATTGCACGATATTGCACATGGTAGCCTGTTGCACATCATAGCAAAAATGATGCACATAGTCCTTCATGTAATGATTGTTATTTAAAAGAAATTACAAGAAGCAACAGGCTATTGCACAGATTATGATGGATTTTCTGTGGCGTTCCGGGAGCACTTTAAACTGGTGAGTCTATGGCTACAGGTACTTCTCAGTTCTGCCACCATACCGTGGTGTGGGTAATCAGCATTAGCCATGATGGACTGAGGTCTAGACAATGTTCTCCTTTCAGCCACAGTTTCCATGTTGTCCAGTTCCTCACCCGCCAGACTTCTTGGTAAATTTGCTGAGTCAAGTTCTTCCACACTGAACTCCTCCAGCCACGTCTTTATGGAGCTGCTTTGTGTTCTGGGACACAGTCCTGCTGGAAAGGTTCTTCCCCAAACTGGGTCCACAGAGTTGGAAGCATGGAAGCAAAATGTCTTGGTATGATGAAGCATTAAGATTCTCCTTCACTGGTAGAAAGGAGCCAAGCTCAAACCCTAAAAAACAGTTGTGTCCCAATACTTTTGTATTTTCAAAACTCGTTTTCTGATAATCTGTTCCTCACTGTAAGAGAGGAATTTTATCTTAGGTCCACACTCCTACTGGCCCTGAATGCTAATGTTTAATTCTTAGGTTGATTTCTTTTATCATGTTTTTCATTAAGCAACTTTTGTTTGTTGGACGTTTGCTCTCTGTGCATGAATCTGTGGAGGATGGTCCTTTTGAGTCTTGAATTCACGCTGTGGTTCTTTTTCATTCTCTTTGAGCAGAGGTCACCAATCTGATCTAAGTTTCCATTACAATCAAGCAGAAGCACACCTGATTCCACTTGTTTAATCAGTTGGAATCAGTCTTCAAACAACATGAAACAATTGGCTAGTTATATGAGGTGTGCTCTTGCAGGGTTGTGATAAAAAACTTGCAGATGAGATTTTGACCTCTGTGTTAAAGTGTTTCTCCCTGACACCATCACCATCAGCGTCAATTACTAGTGTTTAGACAAGTGCTGTTTCATGCATACTGGTCCTTTTCCCAACAATTACCTATCCATATCCCAATAACAGACACATCTATTTTTGTAATATTACACACTTGCAAGCCATCTTCTTCAAATGCACATACAATGTCTTTGAAATTACACATCTATCCTTGTATAAATATGAAAAAATACGTCCTTTAGAAATACGTCCTTATCTTGACATGTCACAATCAACTGGCAAAAAATGTTTTCAGACGCAGAAATGAACTTCTTTTCACAATAAAAAAACACCGCTAAGAGGGTACTTCAGTGCAGCCTTGAAGTTTAGGATTTTTCACAAAATTTAAACTTTAAATAATTTGAATTTAAAGAATTTGACTGGATAATATTCATAAAAATATTAAAAAAATAAAGACTCAGTTTCCATTTCCCCAATAGGAGGCCTGCAAAAAGAGCTAATAACATTAATACTTTGTTGCAAAGGCACTGTTAGCAATTACGGGTTTGAGATATATGGTAAAAATATGGTTTAACGTTGGTCCATTTTTCTCTTGAGACGTTTCAGACTCAATTTCAAAACCCTCCATTCATTTTCAGTACGATCAAAGTCAGAAGATGGCTTTCCCATCCATCCTTTTGTCTTTTATAGAGGCAGTCAGCCTCTTATCTTGGCTGATGAGCTAAAATTCTGATTTAATATCTGTATTATAGCATATAGCCTTCAATATGTAGTTTTAGCTCAAATAAATTGGAATGCAAATTATGCCAACCTCTGTACTTCTGTTTAAATCAGAATGCTGTTGCTCACAGTTGCTGTATGTGATAATGTAGATAACTATATCAGTTCTAAAAGTTAACTGTAGTTCAGTTTTATTCTGTTGTACAAAGATATCTACTTTTAACATTCTACAGTGAGATGAGAGTATATGATTTATGCTAAGATGCTAGCATAACTAGCATATTTCTGGCACAGAATCATTTGAAGTGGCTACAGTGTCTCATTTACTCTTTACTACCCTTTCTACCCGTAAGAATTTGTAAATTGCCTTTTGCTGGTTAGCGTACCCTTTTCAGTCATCTACGAGTTAGTACATAGCCTTTAGCATGTGTTTTTAGCTGCAAATAAATTGGTAAGTAAGTAAACTGAATCAAGTTTAAAAAATATTAAACAGTATGACAGGAGCTGAATCAGTTGTTGGATGCGTAATAGCTGGTGCCAGAGCCAAAACTAATTACGGGGAGTCAATTTAAGCATACTGATGGGTGCTACAGCAGTAATGTGCCAGAGCATTGGCATAAGCTAAAATAATACTAAAACAAAACAGACTGTCCGTCTTGGCTGCTGTTGCTCTCAACAAGAAAGAGTGGACACACTGTTCTGCCACACTGTGTAATCCAGATCTTTCCCTTTTGTCTTCAGGGTTTGGGAAAGTGTAAAAAAGAAAATAAAAGAGTGTTATGGTCTCTCTAGCTTCAAAAACCTCCTGAAGATTCATCTGTTCTGAGGGCATCTCCTCTGCTAATGCACTAGCATTACTGTTACATAAAGATTTAGCACTTAATTCTCTCCTCCGGTTCTCATAATTACCAGTATTCTCATATTTTTAATCGCTTTGGATAAAAGCATCTGCCAAATTATTGTAATATAATGTAACGTCATGTACAGTATATTGTTCTAACGTACTTTATATGGACAAAAGTATTGGGACACTGTTTCTCAGGGGTTTGGACTAGGCCTGTTATTTCCAGTGAAGGTGAATCTTAATGCTTCAGAATACCAAGACATTTTAGGCAACACCATGCTTCCAACTCTGTGGACCCAGTTTGGGGAAGAACCTTTTCTATTCCAGCAGGACTGTGTCCCAGAACACAAAGCAGCTCCATAAAGACGTGGCTGGAGGAGTTCAGTGTGGAGAAAAGGGGACAAAACTCCAGATTAAAGTCTATGTATTTGAATGCAATGTCATTAAAGACCCTTTTGGTGTACTGGTCAGGCTTCCCAATACTTTTGTCCATTCAGTGTATTTGATAGTATGATTTATTCAGTGTGTGATGTGTTATTGCCGCCGAGTGGACCAGTCATCATCTAAAAGAATAGATGAAAAGCTGCAAAGCTTAAAACAGTAGCAGCAGCCATTCATTATAGATACATTTATCCACTGCCAAAACCAAAAACAATGAGACAACTTCATGCATACAATCCTAAAATGGTAACTATCAGCTTCCATTACTTGCCAGCTACATTAGCCTTGTAGATCCAGTGCAAAAGTAAGGGAGAATTTATCTCCCCAAACATTAGGCTACACTTAGGGAGAGTTAGGAGAGTAAATCTGTAAATCTATGCTTTAAATCACCAGATAAACCCGGAGAAGCCTGAGTGAACATCTGCACACTGTTTCCTCATAAGAAAAGGATAGATATGAGATAAACAGGAATATTAACGTGAAGAAGTCAAAGTGCTCGTTTCAGTTCTGACTGCCATGTATTGTGGTGCTGTCCTTATCTGTAGTTAATGATATGAAAAGGTCCCCAAGGCACATGGATCGTTTTACAAAGGTCACAATAGTCTGCAGTAGACTGATGCCCTTTGACATTCACTTTCACCATTTTGCTCAAATTTATTTTCACCTCTCAAATATTTCTGCCTAACATAGATAAGACCTTCCTTAGGCTTTCTTACAAGGGCAAAATTCAAAGAAAAATGTTTCATGCTACCACACACTGTTAAAAGCCAATAGAAAAACAAGTTTTTGGATCTGTAATGTACCTTTCACTGAATGGGTATTTAATGTTTCAAATGAAACAAGATTCTTTCTGAACTGAAAGTGATTCTTCTTTGACGATTTTATTTTTCATATCATGCCTTGATTTTCACATTCTTGCCTTGATATTCTTCAGAAATACTCTATATGGGCATACGTGTTGGAACACAACTGTTCAGGATATAAGGGTATTACTTCCAGTGAAGGGCAATCTTGATGCTTCATAATACCAAGACATTTTGGACAACGCCGTGCTTCCAACTCTGTGGACCCAGTTTGAGGAAGAACCTTTTCTTTGCCCCAGTGCACAAAGCAGAGCCCTGACCTCAACCACATCCACCTTTGGGATGTACTGGAACGGCGACTGCGAGCTAGGCCTTCTCATTCAACATCAGTGTCTGACCTCATGAATGCTCTACAGAATGAATGGGCACAAATTCCAACAGAAACTCCTTGTGGAAAGCCTTCCATGAAGAGTGGAAGCAAAGGGGGGGCCAACTCTATATTAAAGTCTATGTATTTGAATACAGTGTAATTAAAGTGCCTGTCTCATGGTCAGGTGTCCCAATACTTTTGTCCATATGGTGTACTCCTGATGGAAAGACAGTAAAACACGAATGAGATCAATTTTTTGTTTTTGTGTAGCAGAATCCTCAAATGCCATAAATCATAGTCATAGTCAGTGCTAATTCACAAAGAGGTACTCGATTAATCTTAATTGTGATGCCCTTATCTGTCTGCTGGTGAAGACTGACATTTGAATCAGTGTTTCCAAATACCAGCTGGTGCTGTCTCACAAGTCAATATTTGCAGTGAACTAGTATCTGCGAGGCTAGTATGATTGGGCTTCATGGTTCAGCTAGGGAAATGCATTACCAGCTTCAAACCTCAGAACATTACCCGCTTCAAACCTCGGAACATTACCAGCTTCAAACCTCAGAACATTACCAGCTTCAAACCTCAGAACATTACCCGCTTCAAACCTCAGAACATTACCAGCTTCAAACCTCAGAACATTACCCGCTTCAAACATCAGAACATTACCAGCTTCAAACATCAGAACATTACCAGCTTCAAACCTCAGAACATTACCAGCTTCAAACCTCAGAGTATTACCAGCTTCAAACCTCAGAGTATTACCAGCTTCAAATCTCGGAACATTACCCGCTTTAAACCTCGGAACATTACCAGCTTCAAACCTCGGAACATTACCAGCTTCAAACCTCGGAACATTACCAGCTTCAAACCTCAGAACATTACCAGCTTCAAACCTCAGAACATTACCAGCTTCAAACCTCAGAACATTACCAGCTTCAAACCTCAGAACA
>JBBPCY010052744.1:0-12901 GCA_037974405.1 Brachyalestes nurse
GCACACACAGACACACAATGCAAAGACTAAGTGAACTTCTTTCCTTTTTATCTGCTTTCAGGTGTGATTTTTATATTACCCACACCTGTTACTTGCCCCAGGTGAGTTTAAAGAAGCATCACATGCTTGAAACAATCTTATCCACAATTTTGAAAGGGTGCCAATAATTTTGTCCAGGCCATTTTTTGAGTTGTGTGTGACATTTTGTCAAATTTGCTTTTTTTCCCTCTTGTTTTTGTTTTGTTCCAATACACACAAAGAGTAAACATGTGTAACGCAAAACATGTGTTAATGCAATACTTTTCTGTGAAAAATACTTGATTTTCTGGAAAAATTTCAGGGGTGCCAACAATACATCACCTCAGGGAAAAAAACAACGAAGGAATAATATGCCTATATAACAACAGCACCTCGCAGTGGTCACCACTTAAATTACAAGAAACACTGCTTAATACTTTAATAGCACTTTAATAACTAAGTTGAAAAACATTCTGATAAGAGTGCTTTCCAACAAAAATAGGTGCGGATAATGAGCCCTCATCCCTGGCCAGCCGAGGCACAGGAATGAGGCCCTACACGGTGTCAAAACATGCAAAACAACTTAAATAACAGTGGCCTCTAGACTAAGGCCCTGACAATAGAAAATCTGATTAGAGCTCTTCTCTCATTCTTATTTACCTACTTTCTTCATTAGCAGTATAAGGCAGGTCTGTGTTTGTCAAGTTTATATGAACTAAACTGTTTACTGTGGTCTGTCTGTTTTAGAGCTACACCACCAATCTGAGACCTTCCACACCTACATCATCAAACAGAACTACAAGCGCCCAAGGATTATATTCTTTCATGGCACGAAACAGGTGTGTTTTTTCATATACTTTTTTCTTGTACTATTGCCTATTTGGCAAAAGTCCTAATATTCATTCAGTTGTTGCTAACATGTCCTGCATGGTCCAATATCTGTAGTCCAAAACCTACATTAAAAAGCAACCAAGTGTGTGTAAGTGTGTTTATATTACACACATACTAGGATAGAACTATAATAATACTACAGTGAATCAAAATCTGGCTGCAAGAAAGTGAAACTATTGGAGATGTTAACCTTTGAAAATGAAAGTGATTAAAAATCCTCTTCATTAAAGCAAAAACAAAATATAGCATAGCATTTAAATCAAATGTCTTGATTTATGTTAAGAAAATTGATGGAAAAACAAGATAATTTGGTTCATCTCAAAGAATTCTTGCTACTGTGAATATGGGTTATAACTGGGTTAAAAGATCGTTGTATGTCATGTCAGGTTACAAATAAAGAGGTTTACATCACTCAATTTGAAAAAAAGATCTTTTTGCATCTTAGAATAGCCAGTAAATATGAAGATCTTTATGTATTGCCCTTTTTTGGAACAGAGAGCAACAAGAAGAACCTTTGGATGAATGTCATAGAAACATTCAAAGACATCGAGAAAGTTAGGTCCTTTTATTGCGCAAAACAAACTGGTCCCATGAAAGGCATGCAGAGCTGAACAGGATGAAAAACATCAAAAGCATTGCAAAGAAAAGCCATAGGAAGCACCTGGTGTTGGAGCTTGTGGCAGTTCTGAAGTACATGTACATACAGTACATACAGTAAAGTACATACAGCCATGGAAAAAAGAGACCTCATCAGTTTATGAAGTTTTTTTGTATGCATGGGTTTGATGCAAATTAAAAAAATAATGCATATAAATAATTTATTATACCTTGGAAATGTTAAACTACACAACACTCACATTATTTTACAACTGCAACAAGTAAAACAGTGATGTTAAGTGCAGTGTGTGCATGTGTGACGCTGTTTCATCCCATTAGGAAGTGAATCAGGAGTGAAGCTACTGGAATGCAGCACACAGAATAGCTGCTATACAAACACTACTGTACTTACATATATGGAGGCATTTCTTGTTTTTTTTATATCCTCCAAAGAAAAAAAAAGTATCTTACAATGTCTTTGTGATTTTCTATCTATTTGGACCTAAAAAAACCTTTAAATTTAATTTCAATTTCTTTGAAATTTTTTATTTAAATTTTCCAGCAGTCTACTGTAGAGGACAAAAGGTCGATTTCCATGTGAAAACAGAACTGAATTTAGAAATTTAAAAAAAGTGATATTAACCCAAGAACACCTTCAGTTTGATCAAAACAATAAAATTCTGTATTAATCTTCTGTTGCTTATTGCTTGCAAGGACAACGAAACATGTATTTTAGTTCAACAGTGAATTAAGTCATAGAACATCGTCCTGGACGCATGTTCTCTTTTTGGTTTTGCAGAAGAACATTTTGCATTTAGTGCACCACATAAATACACTGCAGCAAATTGTACAAACAGTGAACAGATTTTTTTTCCCATTGCTGTATATTGCTATGTTACAGTTTACAGTTTTTTTTACTCACTTTTTATTTCAGGAGGAACAAGTCATTCAGGCTGAGCTTCTTATTTCATATGAAGGCTCAGTGGTTTATAGACACATATAGGAGATGTCTTTATGCAATGTTGGAGGTCCTGTCCATGGGTGTAAATTTAATTTAACAATAGGGGGGGGCAATAAATATAAAATTTCTCATGAGCAATTTTTGAAGGGGGACACAAATAACAGTCAAATTGTACTTATAAAGACATGTCCCCACAGTGAAAACTTTGCTTCCATCATTATTATTGTAGCATGGAGACTTCAAAACTATTTATTGTATCATTTGTTATGTTGTTTACAGTCAAGCCATCAAGATACGGCTTTGTTAAGGGGGTTTTCCACTGACTGGTACCAGCTCGGTTCGGTTCCACTGTACTCGCTTATTTTGCTTTCCCATAACTAAAACCTGGTACGCGGTACCATTCTTGGTACCACCTTGTTCCAAGCGTGCTGAAATGTTACTAATGGGGGTTTTTCCAGTGACTGGTACCAGCTCGGTTTGGTTCAGTTCGGTTCTGCTCTGTTTAGGACCTACAGTTTTCCACTACAATCTGAGGTAAACAACCTGGCATCATCTGAAAGCAGAGGGATTTTTTTCTTATCCTAAATTATGAAACAAACAGCCACAAGCAAGGATTAGAAATAAAATACATTTTGGTTGTTTAGTTATCTCAGATTAGCCGCTCCGCTCGTGCTGCTTCTCAGAATATTTGGTCGCTATAGCAACCAGCTGTAGTGGAAAACTGTCGGTCCGAAACAGTAGAACCGAACCGAGCTGGTACCAGTCAATGGAAAACCCCCATAAGTTGCAGTACACTTTGCAACATGATATTGTAAACAAGCTAACTTAACTAGATAAGTAATATTTTAATCGCTAATATAGCAGATTCATGGAAAAGAGAACTACCTTATTTAAAGTGAATAAAATACCCTACTTACTGGAGTTCAACATTAATTGAGCCGCAGCCACACATCTGACTCGTGTTTGTAGAGTAGGTGAGATAAACTGGGAAAGCAGGCAGTGGGCCAAACCACTGTGAGGAAGGGGAGGGGGAACTCAACTGTTTCTAAATGCATTTTTTGCCTTTTTTTCTACTTACACAATTATTTTAGGTGTACACACATATATTTTTCACAATAGAGAGTGGGATTTTTTAATAATTTTTTTCGGGGGGACAACCCTCGGAAGGGGGGGGCCCCCCCGTCCCCCCCGGGATTTACGCCCATGGTTAGCACCATACTAATTGGTGGGGTATAAGCTTCGGTTTTCTTTTAGCTACACTACCAGTCAAACGTTTTGGCACACACTGAGATTTTCTACATTTGCATATTACTTAATATTTTCTAAAAATACACTCAATATTCTCTACTAACAAACTAATTTACAGTATTTTCACCATTTGAGTTCCTTAATTAGTCAGGAAACCTCATTATTTTTTATTAATCACTACTGACCTACAAAAACCCCCCTAATATAATTATTATTATGATTATAATGTGGATCACAAGATGAGTGTTAGATATTTAAGGCGCTATTAAGTGCTGAAACAGGTAACAAGTGCATTTAAAGTTGAAGGACAGTCTAGAATTTGACTCTGCATCACCACACAAGTTGTAAATAGGAGTCAGACATGCACTGTTACAGATTCTTTCATCTAAGGCAAAGAAATTGGGTTTATTTCACAGATTTTCATTTAGAATTGTTCACTCAACAAGTTTCCAGTTTAACAAGAATAAAAATCTGCAGTTCAGGAAATAAATGGGTAAGTGGTGAAAAACATGTGGTGTGTTAAAACATTGGAATGGTAGTGTATTTCAGCCTCGTAGCTCCAGCACTAAAACTCCAGAAGTTACCTTCAGACACTAAATTTGGGGGTGTGGGGGGGTGACCTATCGCTTTAAACCTGCGCTCTTACCGTGAGAGGTGCCGTGGTCCCGGCAGACCCCCCCGGCCTGATTTTCCTCAGTGTTCGTGAGTGGATGCAGCAGAGCAGAGTGTGTGACGGAACTTCCCCTCCAACCCAGTGACACACACACCCTACGCTGGCGGAGCGTAACACACACGGTTCTGCCCTGCTGGTCACCGAGCGCACGGGACGGAAGGGTGGGGGGGGGGGTTGGGGGTGCGGCCAGCTGCACCTGTGATACACACACACACACATTATTATTATCATAATTATTATTATATTAAGTCTACCTCAAGCCTTTGAGTTGAGTTGAGCTGAGCTATGTTTGGTTGTATTGTGCTGAATTCACTTGAGTTGATTTGCATTGCACTGTTACATTGTGTTTTGTTCCACTGAGTTGTGTTACATGGAACTGAGATGTGTTGTGTTGATTTGAGTTAAGTGACCTCTTTACATTAGACCAGTTTACTGTTTCCTCTGTTTGTTCTGAATTCAGAGAATATTCAGAGAACAATCAAAGAACAATCAAATAACAATCAGAGAATATTCAGAGAACAATCAGAGAATATTCAGAGAACAATCAGAGAATATTCAGAGAACAATCAGAGAATATTCAGAGAACAATCAAAGAATATTCAGCAAACAATCAGAGAATATTCAGAGAACAATCAGAGAATATTCAGAGAACAATCAGATAATATTCAGAGAACAATCAGAGAATACAGTAATCCCCCAGTTTTATGCGGATCAGGAGTCGTGGATTCAGTCACACACAGAGAACCGAGAACGGGAAATCTCCACAATAATGCAGAAATGACAAAATATCCTCCAAGTTTTTTTGCTTTTTTGTGCCAATGTATATATATATATATATATATATATATATGCTTGTGTGTTTTTAAACATGTGGGAGGGCTCTTTGAAACCCTAAGACCCTCAGCGATTGGTTAAAGAAAAGAAATTGACGTGAAAATCCTCCTATTACGGCGAAAAACGTATGTTTTTTGGCGGGACCCGTATACCGGTCCAACCCCCCTCTCGGAGGGAGAACATTTTAAGATGTGGTAGCATTGGGTCTAGGCGGGAAGGATTACGCTGGGAGTTGAAAGGGGTGTGTCGCTATCCTGACTTTCGGTTTGTATTGTATATTGTTACAGCCCTAATATATATATATATATATATATATATATGTGTGCTCAGAGACATGGAGCAGTCATGCACACTCTTTTCAACAGTAATCTCAGATTATTTAGCATTAGTAAGCTGTGCCCTGTCTAAACATGTGAGTAGAGAGAGTTATTTCAACATTTCTTTTGTGTACGTTCGCTGTACGCTGCTAATGCAAACTGCTAATGCTAACTGCTAATGCTAACGGTTTTAAGCATTTTCCTCCAGGTTTCAATAGTTTTCTGATTCTGATTGTTTATTTCTCCTTGCTGCTGTCGTTTGAAGCGTCTGTGGCGCTCCAGACCAGAATCTCTCCCGTGAATCGTCTCTGTTTCTCTTGTTGAAAGCCCTGCATTTTTATTACTGTAAATTAAATTAAAAGAGGCAAATATGGGTTTACCTTTATATTTTCTTTAAGGATAATGCATTAAACTGAGTTTAAAATAAAATTAAAGTGTTTTGGGAGCATATTTGGGGGCATATTTAGGGTTTATACTATAAAAATAGGCATTTTAGGCCTTTTTTACCAAAACACAACAACGCGGTTTTTCACTATACGCGAGTGCTCTCGGAACGTAACCCCCCGCGAAGTGGGGGATTGCGGTATTCAGAGAACAATCAGAGAATATTAAGAGAACAATCAGAGCATATTCAGAGAACAGTCAGAACAATCAGAGAATATTCAGAGAACAATCAGAGAACAATTTGAGAATAATCAGAGAATTTTCAAAGAGCAATCAAAGAATAATCAGAACACTTAGAGAACAATTGGAGAATAAGCATGTTTTAGCGCTGCAGGACTGTTTGTTACAGGCACTGTGCTCTGTATCTTCACAGTCTGCTGTAAGCAGGATAGTCTGGGGGGGGTTTTTTGGACCCTGTCTGCCCCTCAGATCCCGCGCTGGTTGTCAGAGTTGCCCTGTTCTTTTGTCCGGTGGATAGTTTGGGGTTTATGAGGATGAATTCTGACGACCCAGCCCATTGCCAGTCCTCTACAAAAACGTCACAACCCTCCAGTGTGTTCACACTCATTTAGATCAATTAAAGTAAATCGTGCGTGAAACGACAGGGCACTGCATCCTCCCACTCAAGGACAGCCCCTCGGCAACAGTCCCAGGAGTCACGGCAACAGCCTTGATCACATGACAACCTGGAAGGTGGAGATCAAATACACTACCCAGCAAATAGTTAAAAAATTTGAATTTGGAAACACCATTAAACATCTAGAGTGATAGAGCGGCTGTGTGTTAGTGCAGGTTTACTGTGTGATTGAGAGACTAATTATAATAATAACGTGGATCACCAGAAAAGTGCTCAATATTTAAGGAGCTATTAAGTGCTCTTAAGTTAACGAAGGACATTTAAAGTTAAAGGACAGTCTAGAATTTAACTCTGTATCACCAACAACTAGTTAACAGGAGTCAGACATGCACTGGTACCGATTATTTCATTTCACAGATTTTCATTTATAGTTGTTCATGCAACAACTTCTGCAAAGCTACTTCAGCTTTTATCCTGATTGCTGGGCCCCAGTGCTAATACTGGCACAAATATTTACAAATCCTCTAATTAAACCCAACTGGATGGCAAATTGACAAGGAAAACATGATCATTTGGATTCAAATCTGCTCACCCCCAAACGTTTGATGGCAGTGTTCTTTTCAGGGTGTGTTCTGTTTTACTCTTCTCAGCAGAGACTGCCCCTACCCTCCTCGGCTGCGAGTTTCTCTGAATAAAGTGTCCTGGATTTGCCTTGCAGAGATTTCCATGCTGTTTTATTTATTGCTGGTTTTCCCCTGTAAACGCCATCAGCGGAGAATCCTGCCAGCCGTTTCCATGGCAACCGCGTACACCATCATTTTGACGCCGGGGTGCCGTGGATTTCATCGGCCCGACCCGAAAACCAGCACCGAGCTTTTAATTAAAATACGGGTCGTTTGGCTCCTGACGCCCACACAGGTCACAGCGGCTCCGAGGGGCTTGGGGGGTGGGGTGGGGGGGGGGGGGAGTGCAGCGCTTAAAATTAAACATCTCCAAAGTGACACTCGATAAAGCGCAGGCCGCTGAGCGTATGGATTTTACCACAGCGCACAGAAGCAGCGCGACGCGCTCCTGTCGCCCGCGCGGCCCGGTTTAATGCTCAGCGTTATGAAGATCATTATTCTGTGCTTTCACTGAAGTCCACTCCTAACTAGAGCTGCACAAAACAGTACAGCGATATTACTGTGATTCCTTTCAATATATTAAAGGACCCATATCCACACTTTTCTGGAATTAAAAAGTCTTAATGTCTGTAAACTGTCATATGTGAACACGCCACAGCACACAGTGTAAACAGCATGAAATTCTTCTTCTGTATTTAACTCATTTAACCATTTGACTCATTCACCAAGTGAAGCAGCAGGCAGCCAGGAACACAGCCACCACGGAGCAGTGTGTGGGGGATCAGTGTGTGGGGGAGCAGGGGGAACACTGATTTGGAGAGCAGTGTATGGGGACGGTATCTTGCTCAAGAGAATCTCAGAGGTGCCACTAGCAGTTTTGGGAATCAAACCCACGACTTCATCATTGTAGGGCGAACACACTAACCACCAGACCACCACCTGTCCCAGTCATACAATTTGAATATTGTTTCAAATTGTACATTTTCTTCCGCATCCATACAGTACATATATGGAAAGTAAACTACAAAAAAAGTCTATTTTCAAATCATAGTCTTTGTGATGTCACAAAACCAGGAAATTTAATTGTCTCTCATTATTTTGGCTACAGCAGTTTAGCTTCGCCCATTTATGCACTGATTTGCCAACATCTTTTTGTTGGATTACAGGCTTATTGGATGGGCCTAAACTGCTGTAGGCTGAATGGGTGGGGCCAAACTGTGACATCACAAAGCTGAGGCACTGTATGGACTGAGTATGTGGTGTATGAGGCTTTAACAGTGTTTTAATAAAAAAAAAAGGAAGGGAAATTAGATTTTTAGTGATTTGAGAGCGTGCTGTTCGGGTTAAACATCCTCATTCTCTTTTATGAAGAAAGGAAGATTCACGGCGCAGTAAATTGCCGCATGTCGTCGTGTGTCATCCTCCAGGCGTCACGTCTGACAGCCGCTTCGTCCTTCACGTGTGCCAGTAACTCCCGCACTGAAGGTTCTGCAGAACCATCAAGACTGACCAGGGGAAAAACGTCAATATACATCAAATACTGCGGCTCCTAAAAAGCGCCCCGGGCCCTAGAGCGCCCCCTGCTGACCGATTTGGGCTCTACCTCACTCCTACAGGAGAGTGATCAGTATTTCACAGCACCCATTAATAATCAGGAGTCACCTTACTGAACACTCTTGAGGTTTCAGATGGTTTGGATTTATTTTCTGGGCTCCATTCATACATGAACATTCACTTCAGCAGCATTTTCAGAACAGCTTATTTATATTTAACCTTTCAAATCCTCAGGGTCATTTTCCTGTTTCTGCATTACTTGTTCTTTTCTAATATTTAAAGCCTTAAATAATGTGTCTCAAATCCAAATTATTTTTATAATTTAACCAAATATTTGGACCCAAAAAAACACAAATCAATTTTTTGTTGCAATTTTTTCTCTTGTATATAAAAATCCAGAACCCCGTACCCCTGATGTTTACAGGCCGCCAGACAGAGTTTGTTAGGATGAGCTTTGATGCTATTGTCAGCTCATAAATGTGATCTTTTTGGTCAAAATCATGTTTGACAGCCATGCAGTAAAGCTCCAGGCTCTAAAGCCTGAGGAGATTCTCCAGCCTGGATCTTCCAGAGACTCTGTGGTACCTGAGGCCTCTTATCAAAGGATCAAAAGATCATTAGCTTTGAATAAACTCACATTCTTCTTGTTAAACAGAGCGTCATTCACTCCAGTTTTCGAGGACCAGCCGCTCGGCCTGCGTAATTCGGGCTGTTCTCATTTCCAGGAGGTTCTGAGTCACCTGTGTTTGTGAGTGTGTGTCCACGGGGGCGTCTGTGGAGTGTGTGTGTGTGTGTGCGTGATACGGCAACACATCAGACAGAATTTTCAAGAAAAGGATAGAGGATTCTCTTCTCGGTGTTTTTTTCTTCTGCTCCTTAACACGAACATCTACCCCCACTGGCATAGACTTGGAGATCCAAGCTTTTCTAAATGTTTTTAATCCAAATAATTAGGACAACACATCACTATTGCGGTTCTTCTGATGCTTTTTAAGACATTAAAGAGTCTATATCATCGCTTTTCTGGAATTAAAAAGACATGCAATCTGTAAATATTGTTTCAGATCAGTTTTTTATTAAACAAAACCATCACATTTAAATAAAAATCCTTCTTCTGACTACAGCAGTTTAGCTCTGCCCATTCGTCAACACATTTAACAATTAATTATTAGAGTTTTATTGGATTACATGAAGATCTCGATTCTTCAGAACACCCAGTAACTCACCTGGAGCTGTGATTGGTCACCCTGTCAGAAACACTGGGATTGGTTAGAGGCTCATTTGCATATCGCAGCCTTTTGCGATATCAGTATAATAGAGACTGTAACTTTAATAATTAACCATAATAAACAGCACATTTACTGTATAATCTGGTATTTTATCCCAAACATCCTCAATGGGAGGAGAGGGAGGACCACCCTACCCACCCAGAGAGAGAGAGAAGAAAGTTATACTGAGTGATGAGGGAGAGGGAGGACCACCCTAACCACCCAGAGAGAGAGAGAGAGAGAGAGGAAGGCTGTGTCTGAAAGTAACAGTTGTCTCGATGCCTGATTAGTCAGAGCTTTAGAAGGCAGGACTGTGATGAGGGCATCTGGAACCAAGCTGCATTAGAAACGTGTGGAAGGGAGTGAGCTCATTCTGTTTGGATTAAAATAAACTTAAATTCACTGAAATGTGCCTTCATTTCCTCCTGTACAGTTTCTCAAAGCAGTTACTTAAAGTTGACACAATTTGTATTTTAAACATCCACGCAGTTTCAGTTTGTAGGTCAGACAGACTTGCTGGTTCTTTTTTGGGAGAGTTTCCTGGAACCATGAGCACCGATAGAACAGCTCACAGGTACACCTGCTTCTGTTCCTGTCACTTTTTGTTTTGTCTCTAAGGTTTGGATATAAATAGGCAATTGAATGTGTATGTGTGTGTGTGTGTGTGTGTGTGTGTGTGTGTGTGTGTTTTACTGTAACCTTCACTGTCCAAGGACATTTACTTCAATGCGGCTACAAATACAAGGACAGAACCCTACACTGCACTGGAGCTCCACGATATATCGCCATCCCGATATCAGTCTCTGCAGTACTGAAACCACCGAAAACCGCAATATGCAAATGAGCCTCTAACCAATCACAGTGTTTCTGACAGGGTGACCAATCACAGTTCCAGGTGAGTTACTGGGTGTTCTGATGAATCAAGGTCTTCATGTAATCCAGCTAAGGTCTCCAGCTAAAAACACCACACTGAAAGGTTAAGAGCTGCTGAGCACAATGATATCATCAGCACTGGACGAGGTGGATGTCTTGGGGGCTTACTGACCCCCACTGTGAGAGAGGACAGTTATACTGAGTGATGGGGAGAGGGAGGACCACCCTACACACCCAGAGAGAGAGAGGACAGTTATACTGAGTGATGGGGGAGAGGGAGGACCATCTAAAGAGAGTGCAGCCAACTGTGCTCTCTAACCACTCCGGCCATGCATGACTACAGCACCAGCAAGCATTAAACTCACATTGATATTGCCAGTATTTAGACAGTTGCAAGGCCAAGACGTAATTTTATTTCACTGGAGCATCAATTCCAACCTCTATGCCTTTAATTAAGATGTGAATAAACCCATCATGATTTGAATGTCTGCTCTGCACAGGACTTAAACCAGATCAAAGAACAGAAGATGATACGATCTAAGACGTGTGTGCTTTTTCCATTCCACTCCGGGCAGTCGGTGCCACTTGGCATTCGGCAGATAGAAGAAAGGCATAAATATTAATGCTGGTGGGCTGCGTGTAAACAGAGGGTCCTCATAATGAGCCGGGGCGTGTGTGTACCAGCTCGGCTCCGTCCGCTCCAAGACGCAAATCCACAAGCTTTCCATTGTAAGAGATGGGGACATGAAACAGGGATCATAGGCATAACCAACAAAACCTCCACATGAGGCAACACTTCAAACGAAATACAAGAGTGGCAGCCTTCAGATGTCCCACACAAGCTTTCGGCTGCGTTCTTGGAAGCGGCCAATGTCGTTAAAGCTGAGGTTGTACTGCTTTTCTGCTTCCTTGCTTCTGTACCGTGAATCACACGTTATACCCACCCATGCTGTCAGAGTCGCTGCATACAGCAATGCAGGAATGTCAGAGCCGTCCTGTCGACTGGGCAATTACAGACTCAAAAGGCAGGAAGATGGAGAAAGCGCACCAGGGGAAGAAATGTGGGTAATAGAGATGGCAAATAAATTGCATTTAGAAAGGTTAACATATGCTAACAATGATAAAGTGGATGTATTTGACAGGAACTGAAAGCCTGTATTAGAGTGCTTGAGGGGATACGTAAGAAAACAACAACCCAGTCCGTACACGTATTCTTATTGCAAGGATGGGTGCAGGAAGGGACCACAATTGTTTAACTGATGATGAATAAAATACGGAAATGTGGGCCTAGTAAAAAAGCTTATCCGTGTTTGCTTTAGAGGTAAATTAATTTGATGTCATTTATACATTTATTTTAGGGATTTCTATATTTTCAGAATCGGCAGAAGATTTAGGCGTCCAGAATAAAAGTACAGGCAAAACCGAAGGCCTGGAAGTTTAATAATATTGCTTTTTTTTCAAAAAACATAGCAATGAATGACATTTAATAATGACTATAACATAGTAATGACTAACATTTTTAATATAATAGTGATCGACTGGTTGCCGCCTACCTACTATGCATAATGTTCAGTTCACCTGCCTCCAAGTCCTCTAAACCCTGGAGCTCAGCCTCACCTGAGACTTGTTTGTCCCCTCATTAAGGACTCTATTTATATTCTACCATTCTCAGTCACTCTCTGAACTGCACCCTCAATATGTTCATACTCTGTGGGCACTTGGTTTCTTGTCTATATTTACTCTGTTTACCCTTCATTTATATTTAGATTAGCTATTAGCCATCAGTATAAGTTTAGCCTCTGCTTACATTTACATTTATGGTGTTTGGTAGATGCTTCTATCCAGAGTGATGTTAAGGGATGTTTTGTGTCCTTCACATCAGTAAACCCAGACTTACAATAAGAGCTGCTGGCAGACTAAGATTCTTCCAGAGAAGAAATTAATACACCACCAGAACCTTCTCAGATCACACAGAGAGGAACCACCAGAACCTTCTCAGATCACACAGAGAGGAACCACCAGA
>JBBPCY010052794.1:0-12897 GCA_037974405.1 Brachyalestes nurse
ATAACTTGCAATAAGCTTAAGTATCAGGTTTCAATTCTTTCATAACCTCACATTCAAGGTGTGTCTTTGGGTATCAGCATACTTTATCCAAATTGCCACTAACTTTCTACCATTTTAGTCCTGCTGGGTGCCCCACCATTGGAATCATCATAATTTGTGCGCCTATGAGTTTCTGGAGCTCAGGACCTTGTGGTGACCTGCAATACGTTGTTTTATGGTGCTTAATCCTCATTTCCATCTCCTTAATAATGTGTGTCTGTTCAGTACCCAGAAATCTTCATTAACTTGCCATAAGCTTGTCTCACCACTTCATAACAGTTGGTGTGTTTATTTTTGCTACCTAGAACTGCCAGTAACATTCCGTAAGCCTGGTCATACATTATTCCATCATTCCATTCATTTACTAGATGTGTTTATGTTTGTCTTGTGTAAATAAATGTCTTAGCGTGATCAGTGAGTCCGTTCTTCTTCATTAAAAGGGGGTCACTTCATGGCTGTGAGACTGCTAAGCTCTACCACTCTTAGAAATAATCACAATTCCTCTGATTCAATTAATCCTTTGATTATCAAGTTAAATCTCTTCTAAGGTGCGCAATTAGTAAGAGTTTTTAGAAGGATTGACTTCTGGAATCCTGAGCTATTTTCGCTGGTCGAAGAGCTACCCTGGATTTCAGAACGAATCCCACTTGATAGAAAACCCATAATTAATGAGTAATTAACCAATTAATATGGTTATTAATCATCCAGTTATTAACAATAATTAATTAATCAGTTAATGACTATATAGGTGAATCAGCCTACTCTGATTCTGGTGGATAATAAATAAATTAGAAATAAATTTGAGCTAAAAATTCCTACAATCACCTGCGGCAGGGAGACCATCCGGTCAGTAAATACATCGCAGAGTTCCGTACCCTCGGCGTACAAACGGCGTGGGGGGACTCCGCCCTTCCGGACGGCTTTCTACGGGGGGCTGGCCATCCAATTGGTCGGACGGGAGCCTCCGGACACCCTGGAGGGATTAATTCAACTATGCATGCGCATAGATCAGCGTATGAGCTCCCGTCCGAAGCCAGCCTCTCTGACCCTGCCGCCCACGCCTACAACTGCGCCCTACAAGATCGTGGCTACCACCCCGGATCCTCCACCTCCGTCGGATGCCCACTCAGGAGCCAGGGAACCCGATGAAGCGGACCCGCCGCTACCGTGAGGGGCTCTGCGCTTATTGTGCATCACCGGAACATCACCGAACTATCTGTCCGCTCCGTCCGGGAAACGGTCAGACCCGGTGAATCGCCTCCGACCATTTCCCGTGTTATGGTTCAGGCCCACATCCAGCACAGCCTCAAACAGGTCAGTGTCTCTGCTTTCGTTGACTCGGGGGCAGCTGGCAAATTTATTGACCTTTCTTATGCTGTTCAGTTGGGTGTGGAAATAGAAATGTTATCCCAGCCTCTTAACATCACAGCCATTGACGGCCGACCCCTCCAGGATAGCCCTATCACCAAACGCACCGTTCCTCTCACCTTCACTGTGGATCAGCACCGTAAAAATATCTCATTCCTCGTCACCCGTCTTGCTTCTCCACCTATCACTTTGGGCTATCCTTGGCTAATCCAACACGATCCTCTTATCTCCTGGAGTCAACAAAAGATTCTCCAGTGGGGTCCGGCCTGTCCAGAGCTTTGTCTCGCGCCAGTGGCTTGGACATGCTCGGAGGAGCCCCTAGACCCCGAAGTCGATGCCAACGCCATCCCCGCACCATATCGGGACCTGCGCAAGATTTTTAGTAAGAACCGGGCCATTCAATTGCCACCTCACCGCCCCTACGACCTCGAGATGCAACTTCTCCCCGGTACTACTCCCCCCCGTGGCCATCTCTACTCATTAACACCACAAGAACAGTGGGCCATGGAGGAATATGTGGCCAAAGGTCTCCGCCAAGGAACACTGTGCCCGTCATAATCTTCTGCGGCCGCAGGGTTTTTTCTTTGTAAAGAAGAAGGATGGCGGGCTCCGCCCCTGGGTCGACTATCGGGGTCTGAACAAGATCACGGTGAAGAACCGTCATCCACTCCCCTTAACCAACACCACCCTGGACACTCTCTCTGGTGCCACCATTTTCACCAAACTGGACTTGAGAAGTGCATATAATCTCATCATCATCAGAGAGGGCGACAAGTGGAAGACGGCCTTCATCACTCCCACCGGTCATTATGAAACGCTGGTAATGCCATTCGGCATGTGTAATAGTCTGGCAGCCTTTCAATGACGTTCTATGGGACATGCTGGGCAGATGGGTATTCGCTTATTTGCATGATATCCTTATATATTCGAAGACAGAAGAAGAAAACACCCAGCATGTCCAAGCAGTGTTAAAGAGGTTGCTGGCCCACCAACTGTTCTGCAAGTTGGAAAAATGCGCTTTCCACCAGTGTTCCACCACATTCTTGGGGTTTGTCATTACTCCCCAGGGTGTGGCCATGGACCCCCAGAAGTTAGATGCTGTGCGAAACTGGCCTATACCCGCTTCACTTAAACAGCTCCAGCGTTTTCTGGGGTTTGCTAATTTCTATCGCCGCTTTATCCGGGGCTTCAGTTCAGTCGCAGCACCTCTCACTGCTCTGACTCGACCCACGAGATCACCATTCCAACTCACACAGGAAGCTATTCTCACCTTTCATCGCCTCTGCTCCCTTTTCACTGCAGCACCTATCCTCATCCATCGGGACATTACCAAGCCCTTCGTTGTGGAGGTGGACGCCTCCGATGTGGACGTAGGGGCTGTTCTCTCCCAACGCGGTCCAGATCAGAAACTACATCCGTGTAGTTTCTTCTCCAGAAAATTTAATCCCACTCAGCAGCGATACGGGGTAGGGAACCGTGAACTGTTGGCCATCAAGTGGGCTCTGGAGGAATGGTGTCACTGGCTTCAGGGCAGCCGTGACCCATTCAATGTCTGGACTGAACATCAAAACCTCATTGGCATCCAGCAGGCGAAACAACTCAATCCTTGTCAGGTGCGGTGGGCCCTGTTCTTCGAGAAGTTTAATTTGACCATCTCTTACCGTCCGGGGACGAAGAACACCAAGGCGGATGCTTTATCCCGCGCTCATGAAAAGGATGCGCCCCGGGCGGACCCCGCGCCTATTATTCTATCTGAGATGGTTGTTTCGCCCCTCCGGTGGGAGTTAGAAGACAGAGTTTGCCAGGGGCAGGCCTTGGAGCCTCCACCGGCAGATACACACCTGGACGCCTCTTCATGCTCTCTCCACTCCGCTCCGAAGTTCTCCATTGGGCACACTCCTCGGCTTTAGCCAGCCATCCAGGGGTTAACAGGACCATTTCCCTATTCCAACACACCTTCTGGTGGCCGAAGATGGTAGCGGAAGTAAAGGAGTTCATGCAGGCGCGTGCATTGTGCGCCAGGGCAAAAACCACTAACACACCGACTCCTGGGGAACTTCAGCCTCTCCCTGTTCCCCATCGGCCCTGGTCGCACATCGCACTGGACTTAGTCACCGGTCTGCTGGATTCGGAAGGGAAAAATACCACCCTCACTATTGTGGATCGCTTCTCCAAGGCCATGCACCTGGTGCCTCTGCGGGGGCTCCCCTCTGCTAAGGACACAGCCGAACTCATTTTAGAGCACGTACTCCGTTTGCATGGGTTCCCCAAGGACATCATCTCAGACAGAGGGCCCCAGTTCACAGCCAGGTTCTGGAAAGCCTTCTGCCATCTGATCGAGGCCACCTGCAGCCTTTCTTCTGGTTACCATCCACAAACTAATGGTCAGACGGAGCGGACCAACCAACAACTGGAGCGCTTCCTGAGATTTTTCGTGGCGGAGAGTCAGCGCTCCTGGGCCCACTACCTCATATGGGCGGAACGGTCGCATAATCTCCTCACCTCTTCTGCTAGCTTTGGCTTCATGCCCGAGAAGCCATCCAGCAGGCCAATCGATGCTACACCCACCAGCACATTGTACCATGTAGGTGACAGGGTCTGGCTCTCCACCAAGCATCTTCGCCTCCGCACTGAATCGCAGAAGCTCTCCCCCAGATTCATTGGACTGTACCGCATCATTCACCGGATTAACCCTGTCACCTTCCGGCTCCAGCTGCCTGCCTCTCTTCATGTTCATCCAGTTTTCCATGCGTCTTGCTTCAAACCCTTCGTCACGTCCCCTCTGTCACTTGTCACCCCGAATCCGCCTCCTCCTCGGATCATTGACGGTGGTCCTGCCTATACTGTTCGGCGGATACTCGATTGGCGACGCCACGGCCGAGGCACTCAGTACCTGGTGGACTGGGAAGGCTACGGTCCGGAGGAGTGGTCGTGGGTCCCTGGACGGTTCATCCTGGACCCAACTCTTATTCAGGACTACCATCGCAGGGTATCCTCTCAGCTAGGTCCGTCTGGAGACGGCCCTGGAGGGGGAGGTACTGTCACATGCACAGGTCAGGTGACGCGCCAAGGTCACAGGAAACGAGCGCGTCACAGACCATAAAAACAGGAAACGGGACTTCCTTCGGTGCTCAGTCATTGAGTTCACCCTCACCCTGTCATGCCAGACCATCTCTCACGTGAGTACCCTTCTCTCTCTGTGCATGAGTGTGAACGTAGGTTCCGGTGGGAATCTTACTCTGGTCAGAGCGTTCATAGATCAAAGAGCGTGACTAAACCAGCCCTCTCGCTTCTATCCGTGCCTGGGCTCTTCCATCATGCTACAAGGGCGGACATCAGCAGCAAGGTACGTTCTTGTCTCACTTACCATCTCGTGACAGTATGTCCCGTGACAAATACAGATGGATGTGATTTTCTCATGAAAACACAATAATGATGCCGGTTCAGCATTTGTTACCAAACTAGCACGGCACACTTCACAGGACAGCTTTCTCGAAGTGTGTCAAATGACAAACCCTGGTAAGGCTGAACAATTGTTTTGATTATATTTGACCGTTATAAAATCCCGTATTATAGTGCTCATGTTTAGTCAAAACGTTGTTAGGAGGCTGTCTTGAACATGGGGATGCACAGCATTGCTAGTTTAGCTAAGATTAAGATTTATAAACTGAGCTGGATTTCTTTAGGAAACCTCCAGGGTTTAAGAAAAGTTAACTAAAGAGCTAACAACAATCTTAATAGTTAATGCTTATGTTTAGCCAAAACACTGTTTGGAGGCTGACTTGAACACAGGAATGCACAGCTTTGATAGCTCAGCCTGGCTTAGCTAAGGTTGAGGTTTATAAAACAGGATTTTAAAATGGCCAAATGTATTCAAAGCAATCGTTCAGCCTTACCTATAAAATGTAATACCTTGGGATTTGGAGTGTTCAGCCCCATGCAGAACATGTGTGAGGCATCTTGTGTCATCAATCTAGTAATAGTCTGTGGTCAGTCTACTAATATTCTGTGTCTATGCCCAAACGGCTCTTTGTTTTCGCAAATTTAGTCAAAGAACCGACTTGTTCACGACCAACACATCTCTATCGAGAGCAGTGTTGACAGACTGAGTTCCGTTTGAAACAATTCGTACAACCTGGCAACCTATTGCAGAGTGCATTCTAAAATATAGGAAAAATAAACATTAACTATACGAGAAATCGTGTTTTACTTTGGCAACAATTTATTCCATGTTGTGATTTTTTGTTTCGTTTTTATGCTCTTTACAAGACCAGAGACAAAATATGCCATGACAATATTTTTTTTAATTTATATCACATTTGACAGAGATTATGGCTCCTAAAAATGCATTTGCCACCCAAATATTTTGTGTTTAGGAGCCAATAGCTCCTAAGGTTTTTATTTTGTCTGGAGCCCTGTGTTAGTAAGGTTACATCACAGAATAAATAAACTGCCAAGCACTTGTTAGAAGAGCAAAAAAATATACACAACTACACTGAATTTAAAGGCATTCCAAAGGAATTTATTTATGTCATATTTCACAAAATGGTAGCAGCAACAGCTGTAAAATTTTATAAATATCAAAAACACAACAACCTTGGCTGAATCTAATGATGATTTTTTAATACTAGAACCTAAGCATGAAATTATTCTAAGTTAGAATTAAATACCAACAGTCAGGAGAGTGAGGCAACGCTGTTTATTAAGGCAGCTTCATACCCCGTGAGGACAGTGGCTTCTCGCCCAAGCATTCCTTATTTGAATGGTCAACTCCATCCTCTCCATTGATATTTTTACTTATCTATACGTTCTCTGCTTAACATCTTCTCTCCCTTGTTTGGAGATGCTTCTCCTGTTAAGTTTCAACAGGTGTGAGAATACGAGAATACTTTTTAAATATTTTCCTCTGGTTAAAGATGCCTCTTCCAAAAACAACCTCTCTAGCTATATGACTTTTAACCTTGTGTCCAGTTTAAACTCCTTCCTTTGACCTAATGCCCCATCAGCCGTTCTCAACTGTCCTCTGCATAGGCTCCTCTCCATTTAACTATTTAAATCCCAGCTCAGAAGCACCTTCTTCTTCTATGCAGTCCTGAACAAAATTTAATGGAAGAGAAAATTAACCCCATATTAACCCCATATCTGATCATTAATTGCTCCAACAAATCAAATAAATAGTTCAAGTATTTTTTCAATTTTAGCAGCAACATCTGTGTAGAAAATAAAATGCAAAACTAATACATTTAAAATAACGTGAATTTGGAGACACGACACAGGCAGAGTGTAATCTAACCACTGCTGTATTTAAGGTGGACTGGCTGAGTTACGACATGCCCAACTTCAGCCTCGTTGAGTTTTGAGAGAATCATCTAAATAGTTCAAGTATTATGTCTATTTTAGCAGCAACAACTGTGTCAAAAAATTAAGTGCAAACGAATTCATTTTAAATTACGTGAATTTGGATACATGACATGGGCAGAGTGTTGAGAGAGGGCAAAACCAGCCAACAAAACACAAAACAGCCCCTGAAAGAACCAAAAGTGTTCTTCAGGGAGAGATAAGAGTCTTCTCAGATATTCCTTTCGCATTTGGGTTGTCTGCTGTAAATTTGTTGCGCTTTTACACACATTGCAAGTAGCCGTCTCGCTTTTCAGCGTTTCCAAACTAAAGTATCTCCAAATGAGCAACATTTCAAAACAACGGCTCGCTCAGATTGAAGTTGCCGCAGGTTCAGGGTATGGGAGCAGTGACGCTTCTCGTATTACACAGCGTCGAGTTTAAGGTACAGCGCAAGCTGCAAACTGGAATATAGAGATCGGGGCTGTCTGGCCGATATGCGATATCGGATTTCCGGCTATATTGGACCCGATACTGATACCATATCGGATCAGGCCCATATCTAGTAAGAACGTCTCTCCAGCTCTGTCCTTGCATGTTTCAAAATGTTCCTTCACCAAACGAGTCTTTGTCCCTACAAAAATAGATATGTTTTCATCTCTCGCAGTGTGTGGACAGACTAATGCTAGTGTCTCAACAGTCCGAGGCACTCCAGCAATAGCTTCTGTGAATTCAAGGCGGATAGACAAGTATCTATCATAGGGGTACTGGTGAGAACTCAAACCCCCAACCCAGTCTCACGACTTTTCATGCAGCCATCATGACATAAAAATCTATTCAAACATGCTGCAACCATGCTTTAGGCCTTTTTTACGTGCTAGGACAACGCTTCACTACCCTGTGTATTTTAATGAGCAGTGCATAACACATGCAAAACAGTGCCTGATTTTTATTTCTGTTGCATGTAATCAATGCAATGTGAATCAATGCAATATTGTGAAAATATACTACACATTTTCCACTAAAAGTGAAATAATAATGAGTTGATTCCTTATCATTTTTGTTTGCAAAGGGGTTGAAACAGGTTGAAAGACGGGGAAAGTCATACAATCCCCAGAATGCTATGGTGTTTTTCGTGATCTGATAACACTGTCGATAATGTGTGATGCGACCATGCAAAACAGCACCTAATTTTTACTTCTGTTGAATGAGTGAATATATTCAATATTGTGAAATTATACTACACATTTCGCATTTCCAGTAAACTCCACAATCCAGGGAGCAACAGTTAAGTGCCCCTGAAGGCAGTGGCCTTCCGAAAAAAAGGAAAGGCCTGGCTGCGTTCGTTAAGTTCCCCTTGGTGTTTTTGTGTGTGCACGGCAGCCAGGTATACTGTAGTTTTGCAAAGACTTTAATTAAAGAACTTTCTGTTGTACTCTGAACCTGTGTGTGCAGTATCATTTGATTGAGTTCCCTTCATCTTGTGTAAGAACCACCACCAGATAACCTGCCTGCACGTGCACCACAATGCCAACCTGTTCAACAACTGTCATCAGGAACATTGGAGTCACGATGAACAGCTGCATCCATGTTCTCATCTCCAACCATGGGCTTGCTGACTTTCCAAAAATGTGTTCCTACACCTGGTGGAAGAAGTCTATCCCTCAAGGGTAGCTGATTTAGTACTAGCAAGTTTTTGTAGTGTGATGAATGCAACTATTTTCTGTGAGGTGCAGTGATCTGAACTGTGAAATGTCAGTGGTGTTTTGAAAAAATGTATCTCAAAAGTTCCTCAAAAGGTCATTTTTTTCTGAAAGACAGAGCTCAAACCTGCACCACAGGCCATCACAGTTCTTGCACATACATATTTCAGATCCTTAAAGGGAGTAGGGTGTCTCTGAATGAATATCTGAAATTTTTTCCCATGTCAATGTGAATAAAAATATTTTTCTGTACCCTTCATAATGCTTGTAATCAAATAGTGGCGACTGGATGCTTGCACATCAAAATCTTATCTTGAAACCCAGCACTGTCTTGATTTGCAAGTGCCAGTACATACTTTGATCTAAAACAATAATGACTAATGACTCGCTGCCTGGATGGTACTAAGCAAGGGTTTTGGTTGACATGATGTGTCAGGATAATGCCATGAAATTCTTTGATATTTAATAATAAATGTATGTATGTATGCATGTATTACAATAAAGAAAAACATGATTGGTCTGAAGTGTCAGTCAAACCAAATCTCACCAGTCAGATGCTATCTGGATAGTAGTCCACCAAGGAAGGGTGTTTGGTGACCTGCCAGTGCCAGTATGATACACTGTTATCTTTTTATGCCCCCCCACCTTTATTCATCTTAATCAGACTTACCAATAAGGCACTGTCTGGATGGTCTACCAAGCAAGGGTGTTTGATTGGTGACATGCCAGCGCCGAGATGATTCAATTCAATTTAATTATTATATACAGCACCATTTACAATAGCATTGTCTTGTGGCACTTTACATTAACTAGAAGCACCCAAGACCAACAAGTTCAAGGAAAAACTCCCTTGTGGTAGTCATTCAAAGAAGACACTTTGGGCAGATCCACATCTCAAGGGGCCAACCCAACTGTCAGGGGTCATCCAGGAAAAGTACCCAGTAGTTACTATAAGTGATAGTTCATTGTTTTGGCTGGGCTTCATAATTCCTAAATATTGTCCCACAACTTTATATGGTAGACAAGCCATAGGTGGATGTCTAAAGTTCTGGTTAGACAGCATAGTAATAGCGTAGTAATAGTCAGTATAGTAATAATAGTAGTCCATTCTAACAAGTTCCATAGTGACAAGGAGTCGGTTACAAGGTCCCTAAGAAGGACATTTGGTCCTGGCATGGGCCTCGTGTGAAGTTGGTCGCAATCCACTCAGGAGGAATTGTTGACAAGGAAGTCAACCAGTGAGAGGCAGGGATGACACTCAACAGAGATGATTGTAGTGTATGTGGACAAAGGAAGCAAATTACTTATGCCTGTCTAGGTGATTCACACTTACAGATCATGTGTGGCATATGTGCACATATGTAGAGAAAGAGAAAGAAAGAGAGAGAGAGAGAAACCTTGGACCCTATAACAGAAAAACATTTTGAGCCCCCTAAACATTGGTTATACAGTAATCCCCAGTTTTACGTAGATCAAGAGTCGTGTTGCTTTTTTCGTGGCAATATGTTTTTTTTTTAGTTCTAAATTAAAGAAAAATATAATTTTCAAATTTTGTAACATAAATATTAAAGTAAATTCGGCTACATTTCCAAATAAAATATAACTGTATAAATGTTTTTGTACTGTCCTGAGAAACCCAAAGAAAGCACATCTTGGGATGGTAAAAAACTGCTGTACTCAGAGACAGAAGGTTTGAAAGTAGCCGATCCTAGAACGTTATTTATTTCTCCTTGCTGCTGATTGCATCTGTATTTTTATAACTCTAAATTAAAATAAAAAGAGGCTGTTGAGCTCAATCTCCGTCCAGTGTCTGTTTTAACCGGTGGGTCACTACAATAAGACTCCTCCTGACGTGCTGCTGATTAACAGTAAATTATTGAACTGTAAAAAACATTGGCGATTACCCATACATTTTACTGACATTAAATTATTACTGTATTTACCTGCTTATACCAAAGAAAATGACAGCACATACCAAAGAAAACATGCTTGTATTGTCACGTCCACAGAGCGGCCACAAGGGTTTTTGTTTTAGTTTTCTTAATGGGACTTTTATTTTAAATTTGAATGTGTTTGTATCTCTGTTCACTGTCAGCTGTCCTGTGTGTTAGTTAAGTGATTTGGGTTTCTGATTGATTTGTGTCTCTGTGTGTTTGGTATTTCAGTTCTTTGTGTTCAGAAGCAGTTTGCTGGTCAACCCTCACATTTACCCTCATGCTCCATGATCCTTCTGTGTCTGCTGTGTATCTTTGTTTTGAGTTTAAAGGCCCACATGCCTCCTTTTGTTTGTTTAGTGTCCCGTGTCCGTGTTTTTTATTATAAAATTCCATCTTGTGGAACCTGCCTCCTGTGCCTCACTTCAATCCCCGAGCATGTGACACCATGACAGATTGAGCAGCCAACACCAGAGGTGCAGCTGGTTTCAGCGCGGACTACCAGGCATCAGAGGTTCCTGCGAGAGGTGGTTGTGGTGGGTTGCTGTGCTGAGGAGCAGTTGGTTGGCCCCACAGCGGTTGAGCAGCTGAAGGCTGCTTCCATGAGTGGGCTTCTGCGGATAGCGGAGGTAGTAGGCAAAGGAGCCCGCCGCGGGCGCTCCAGCGTAGGGCCGGCTTTGTGGATATTTCTGGGTGCTCTTTGAGGCCTCCTGCTGAAGCTTAAGCCCACTCTCGCATTGGCGCTCGTGCTACGCAATGTAGCAGCGCAGGGGTTCCAGCCAACGTTCGCTCTGAGGCACTAGCAATCAACCACACCACGGGTCCATCCTATGCAGCGGATGGGTCTTTGGCTCGCAGCGACCAGAGGCTTCGAACGGAGGTGTCGCAGAGCTCCAGCCAGCAGCTCAGAAGAGGCTGCAGGAATCGCAGCTCCAGCCAGCAGCTCGGAAGAGGCTGCAGGAATCGCAGCGCCATTTGCGCAGCTGTCGCAGAACTCCAGCCCACAGCTCGGAAAAGGCTGGATTGATCGCCACTCCGCTGAAGCCTCTGCATGCTGCAGAGCGAAGAGAAGCCTGCAGTATCGTAGGAGCCGCACCTGGTCCCTTCTTCTCCCACGCTGTGGAAGCAAGCTCTCGCCTCACGTGGAGCAATCCGACTTCCTGGCCAGCTGGGAGGGCTGTTCCACCCTAAAGCTCCTTTGAGTCCCGGCGCGAATGTACCAGCAGAGTCCAGGAGCAGGTCAAGGACGCAGTAAGAACGGCGGATCTGAACAGGGGGACGTGAATCCAATGCCGCTGTGGGTGTACCGGCCTCAGGAGGGGTAGAGAGTGACGCCTCTCCAACGGCCCGCAGACACAAGTGAGACCCCCCCCCCGCCTGCGAACCGGACGTGAGCCCCAGAAGGTCTGGGGCAAGTTGCCCAGAAAGGGGCAAAATGTTTTTGGGTTGTATGTGTGCCGCCATGTGCCCCTCCTCTGCCCGTTTGGTGGTAGTTTTGGTGCCCCCAGAGTGGCGCCCTAGGAGCGGTGGTACCGTGACGTCTACAGAGTGGCCACGAGTGGCTGCTATGGGGGTTTTGTATTAGTTTTCTTAATGGGACTTTTATTTTGAATCTGAATGTGTTTGTGTCTTTGTTCACTGCCAGCTGTCCTGTGTTTTAGTTAAGTGATTTGGGTTTCTGATTGGTTTGTGTCTGTGTGTGTTTGGTATTTCAGTTGTTTGTGTTCAGAAGCAGTTTGCTGGTCAAGCTCACCCTCACGCTCCATGATCCTTCTGTGTCGGCTGTGTATCTTCATTTTGAGTTTAAAGGCCCACGTGCCTATTTTTGTTTGTTTAGTGTCCCCTGTACATAGTCCGTGTTTTTTATAATAAAATTCCATCTTGCGGAACCTGCCTCCTGCGCCTCACTTCACTCTCCAAGCACGTCATGCTGTGACATGTATGAATTAATTGTGGGAGACGGCAGTTCAGTGTAAACTGTCCAGCGTGTATACTGGTTCATAGAGATGGGCCAGATCCAATATGATATCGGTATCGGGTCCGATATAGGCATAAATCCAATATCGGATATCAGTCTGACAGCCCGATCTCTATATTCCAGTTCGCAGCTTGAGCTGGACCTTAAACTCGACACTTTGTAATACAAGAAGCGTGCCCCATACCGTGAACCTGCGGCAACTTCAATCTGAGTGAGCCTTTTAAAATGTTGCTCGTTTGGAGATACAAGGCTAAATGTGGACTTCTAGTAACTCGTCCAGTCCACCTTAAATACAGAAGTGGTTGTTGTGTCTCCAAATTCACATCATTTAAAATGTACTCGTTTTGCACTTTATTTTTTTACACAGTTGTTGCTGCTAAAATGGACATAATACTTGAACTATTTATTTGATTCAGATGTTATTTATTTGATTCAGAACTATTTAGATGATTCTCTCAAAACTGTCACGGGACATAGTGATGAGAGGTGTTACGGTTACCTGGAATGAGTCTGGCTGTTGATGTTCGCCCGTGTAGCG
>JBBPCY010052871.1:0-12894 GCA_037974405.1 Brachyalestes nurse
ACTGTACTGTACATTTTCTTTAGACTGTACATTTGAACACTTTACTGTATACTGTGCTGTGACATAGCATTTTATTCTATTTTGTGACATAGTATTTTATTCACAGTATTTTATTCTCAACTGTGACACTTTACTGTATACTGTTCTGTGACATAGCATTTTATTCTATTTTATTCTATTCTATTGTTTTTCTTAATTTTGCTGCTCTTAACTTTGTACTGTCCACTTTCTGCCGTGACTAATTTCCCACTTGTGGGACTAATAAAGGTTTATCTTATCTTATCTTATCTTGTTCTCTAAATTGCAGCCCAGAAGCCTGACCAAGTGATTCACAGATATAAGAAGATCCTGCACCACTATAAGCATCTGGGTACCATGTCAGGTGCTTTCAAAAGCATCGGTATTGACCGCAACACAGCTTTGTAGTACTTGGAATGTATGCCAGATCTTAGAGTTTAGATTTTTTGTAATATTTTTATTAATTTATAGCATTGTTCATAGCTTATGAACAGTTTCAGTGGCCACCAAGGTTTAAATGGCCACCATTTAAACCTTAACCACCAATGTTAAGGTTTTAATGGCTGCATATTGTACTTATGGTCAATATTCAAATAAATATTTTATATTTTCTGTCACTCTATGGTGTGGTTTCATAACTTCTCCTTTCTTGAATGTAGTTTGTATGTTAAGTAATGCAAGCCTTAAGAAGTAATTTGTAAATGTTTTGTAAAGCATAGGCAAGCGCCCTTTTAGAAAAGCTCCCAAAATATAGTTAACTATCTAGTTATGACTCTTGAGTTAATCATGAGCAAGCCTTAACAACGCATTTGAAAATGTCTTGGAAAGCATAGACAAGGCTCACTTTAGAAGAGCTCCCAAAATATACTTAAGTAACCAGTTATAACTCTTGAATCAATCATGCATCCTACTTTTGGTAAGTGTTTGTAAAACATTTACTCATACACAAACTACTTTTAATGAAAGTCTGTCAAATATTGCATCTGTGAAGGGTAGTCGCATAAGCCTAAATGCTAACATAATAAAATAGTGTTAAACAATGTTTAACAAAATCTGAACAAAGGTATTAACAAATGTATAATAAATAATGAATAGTATTTAAGTAAAACTATTTACAGATGCATTTCTTAAGCATTTCTTGAGGTAAAATAATACATTCATAAGATGGACTCATTCATCACACACAAAATATTAATAGATATGTTTATTAATTATTAACTAATGAGAAATAAGTAAGAGATCATTACTAACAAATTATTAACAAAGTGTTAACTAAGGCTTAAGCAATGCTTAATAGGGAGTAGTTAGCTAATTATTTTCTTAGATGTCTTGCTGTAGCTAGTATTGCCAACAATGTTTTCACATTTTAAAGATCTTTATGTTTATGAAAACACACCTTTCATTTATATCAAAGTCAAGTGACATTATGTTTGAAGTCGATATATGCACTGATAATATATAAATAACCAAAAGAAAAGTGTCTAAATACTTGTTTCCATTAATTTTAGTATACTTTCAACTCTGTTTGAACACATACATCATGATGCAAAAGCCCTAAAAGAAATGGACTAAATGTAGGTTAGGCCACAACTAGGTGTACTTTTTGCTTGAGAAACCAATCCCTCTGGTTGGTAGATTTAAGAGGGAAATGCAGAAATAGAACTAGAAATAGAAAGCATGCAATATATCAAGTCAGGTAAAGCACACTCCAATACCCTCAAGGGCATGTAAACAAGCCACTAGTATGAACTCCAAACAATAACTGAAGGAGACATTTGCGCTTACTGAGTAGGTCTGATGTTAATTTAGGATGCTGTATCAGTTTCATCAGTTTCTGATCCAGTTTCCTCTTCTTCCTCTTTTTCCACGGGACTTCCTGTTCCATCTGCAGAGACCTGAAATCTGTTGCCTACATTACTATCTGATATTTTTGCAGCTGTCATTTCCTCTTCTTCATCTTCAACAATACGTGAGAGGTTGAAGCTCTTTGTGTTTCCTACCATGCAACTGCCGCCCTCAAAGGTAAAGTTTTTGCGATGGCTTATAAAAGCCTCGTTCCTCTTAGAATCCAAAACATCTTCAATACTAGACGAGAAGCATTTTGTTTCATCTAACCCCTCCTTGCTTGACTGATTCTCTTCACTGTCCTCGCCACTTTCTTCTTGAATTGTATCTTTAGATGATTTAGACCTACAGCTTATGCATGAAGACACAGAACCACATGTGGAGGAAGATTTAAATGATCTCTGATCTTCTGCCACCCCGGTCTTGCAAGGGTTCCCTGAAGCTGTCCAACTGGAACTGAACAAAAATGGTCCAAAAGAGGAGGGTGGCTCTTCCTCAGAATTGTCTAACTTTGATATGTTGTATCCTGTCTCTTCTGTTGTCTTAGTCTCTTTCTCTGAATCGGTTTTGGACTCCTTCTCATTGTCTGTTTCTGTCTCAGAACTCAGGTCTGTCTCAGACTGCTTAACTGTCTTTGACTCACCTTCAGAGTCATCTTGAATAGCCTTTGACTGCCTGTTTCTGTGAGAGTCTTCAGACATTCCTTGTTCCTCATCTGAATCAAAACTACTAATATATGCCACTTCCTGATGTTTGTTTGAACAAGTATGTGTGGATGATATAGCAATGTTTTTCTCTGGACAGGGTTGCCAAATGGCAGTGTCGTTGAAAACCTCTACCTTGCACCCAGTCTCTAGAGAGTTTCTGGGGAAACACTGTGACTTCCTCTCCAAATGACCAGTTGTCTGGGAAACAGAGGCCTTCCAGTCACTTGAGCTGCCTTTGATGCAATTTGTGCTGCTTTGAGAATTTCTCTGAGCGTGAGGCTTTTTGGAAATGTTGATTTGATGTAGGACCTTCCTCAGATGTGTTTTTGCTAATGTATTTCCTTCTTTATTCTGTAAATAACTGCCTCTGATGACCATACCACTGTCTAAGCTACAAGAACTGTGGCCTCGAGTTATTTTAGGGGGATCTATATCTCTTGGATCCTTCTCTGAGAACGTCACTGGAAATATTCTGGCTTTCTTCCATGGACCATGGATAGGTGCTGGCAGGCCTGAGGTCTTGCCTGTGGCAAGCAGTTTGCTTAGTTTCATTACTGCTTTGAGTTTGGTCACAGCCTTTGAGCTGCAATGGGATGCAGTGACCTCTCCTGGTGTTGGCTGGGACTGCTTTGGCCTGGAACGTAGATCTCTAGAAACTATTTTAGCAGGATTGTGTGGACTCAGACCTGAAGGTAGGGCCAGCCTTCTACCATGCCTGGAAACCTGTTACAGTCCATACTGCTGTTATTGTTATTGTAAAGGGTTATGGAAATCAGTTTAATTCAATTTAATTCAATCCAATATTGATATTATTGACTCTAGTTTTCAATATTAGCATGGAAAGAATACAAAATGTGATCTACCTCTTCTTCTGATTCATGAGGACTGTAGTAACAACAGCCATCATCCTCCACAATCACCTCCCCATACTCATTGTATGTTCCAGCTGGAGAGATCAGCTTTCTGTGACTGCCATACTGAGGCAATTCGTACCTGAAAGACATCATTACACATTACACATATTATAAGCACTTTCACACACAAACACACAGTAGTAGTGCCAAACAGACCTCCCCAAGATGTGTTTTTGCTAAGGTCTGTCCTTCTTTATTCTGTAAACTACTGCCACCACTGTAAATCTACCAGAACTGTGGCCACAAGATAGTTTAGGGCAGAGGTCCCCAATCCCCGGGCCATGGATCGGTATTGGTCGGTATTAGTCATTTGGTACCGGGCCGCACAGATACACAGAATAAAAAATATTTTATTGATTATCAGAGTCCAAGAGACCTTTTGTTTGGAGGAAAAAAACACTTATCTTGGTCACGTTATGCGGTACATAAAAAAAAATTTTTTTGTTTGTTTTTAGTTGTATCTATACCAGTCTGTGAAAAAAGTTTTACATGAAACTCGTCCGTGGCACAAAAATGGTTGGGGACTTCTGGTTTAGGGGGATCTACGCCTTCTGTATTCTCCTTGGAGCATGTCATTAGAAATGACTGATAATATAGATTATTAGCTAGTTACGATCTCTATTTAACGCACGCTTATGCTTTCCCTTTATAGGATCTTTATGGTGCTGTAACATTGGGTATGGTGACAGCAAGCTCTGATTAACAGTTTTAAACATCCTTGCTGAGGATAAGGCTGTTTAAACCTAAATTCAGTTCAGATTAGTAAAGAGGCCACCTTATCATTTGAACAAACATTTATGTTTACCATTACGGTGATATGACAGACCCCAAAATTATTTTAATCTAACTGTTAAGTTAGATAAGTCAAAAATCAAAGTAAAATACATGTTCAGAAACCCAAAGTGAGAATAATTATTTTAAATGATGATGACATCTCATGACTTTTAACTTCTGTCTTTTAGAGGCTTTTGAGACTTCAGATATCATCTTTTAAAATAATTTTTACTTTGGTTTTGTGTATATGTATTTTACTTTGATTTTAACTCAGCCCTTAATTCACAGCTTATAATTCAATCTGCATTTCTGATCTTTCTCTTTTTCAGTGAGATCCTATATGGACAATTCTCACTACACAATATTCTATTATTATTCTACTTTTATAGTCAAAGAAGATGCTAGGAGCTGATCCACCTGACTCAGACATTAAATATGGCACTTGTAATTCCATGTTTAACAATTATACCAGCTCATGTACTCTAAGGTTTGGTAAATAGCTCATCAATTTGAGCTCCAATACTGGAGCGTGAGGGTGGTGGTTAAGAGCTGTTAAAGAATGCTGGTGTTTTCTGAACATGTTGAACACACACTCACCTGTGTTCAGAATTATAATAATCCTGTGTATAATAATCCTGGCCAGGGTCGATGTCAGATTCCATCGATAGTTCCTGTGGTCAGAACAAGTTATTATATTTCACAGAGTTTCTCAGAGAAGAACGTGAAATTTAAGGGCCAGCCTCCACTTGAAGAAACAGTTTGGCAAAGAAATTAGTCGACGTTTGCTGTCCACATTTTCTTCGTTTCTTTAGTTTAATGTAGAGGTGTGAGACTAATGTTGCTAATGAAAGCAATAGTTTTTACCAAATTAGCCAATGCCATTTTGGTAAAAAAAAAAAACCCATTAGCAAAATGTCTCTCATCCGGCCCAAACTTTAGGGTTCAGCAGATTTGTTCATATAGTTTATTATTCTGTCCTCTAATTTGCTTTGTGAATACCAGCCCTGGGTATGTATTGTAATGTAATGAATTACTTTGAAATGACAGTAACAAGTACTAAATAACGCATTACAGTTTTGAAGTAACTTGCCCAACACTGTATATATATATTCTCCTGAAATGAACCTTGAACTGCTGTGCTGGTCCCTTTGATAACTGAACTGGACAGACATAGAAAACCTCCTGTGTCATCCAGTGTTTACCATAGGGAGCTAGAGCTATGAAAGGTTACAACAGGTTTCAACCTGAAACTTGGTTCTCTCAGACACTAGCGTTAACAGCAGTCTCCATTTGTAAAGTAAATGTTTTTAAAAATTAATACATCTGCCCAATTAAAATATTAAACATGGTCCCCAAAATGAAAGGTATAACTTCATTCAAAGAAATAAAAACACATACCTCTTGATGTCCATATCCTCTCCTGCGAGGAGATAACAGTACATCAGACAGATTATTAGGATAAACCACTTAAACGTAATGCCTACAAAATGTTTTCGCATTCTGTAGCTAAAAGACAAAGTTTTTCTCTGAAGTGGTCTACAACCTTTTGCAACAGATTTAAATTCATAAGATTGAGAATAGTTACAAAACAAAATTTCCTTTTGTGATGGTGATGAAAAAAAATTACATTTACAGAATAATGGAATGAGTTTCTATGACTTCAAGCTCTGTGTGCCAAGAGAAAACAGACACTTTACATGTCCAGCATAACCGTACAGAATTCATCTGTAAACAATATACTCACTGCTGTTTAAGGCATTTACTATGACCTCAGTTAAACTAGTTTACCTTACACACACGTAAATAGTAGGCTCCACTAGCCATTAGCCTAATTCCACTGTTCTCCCACGGACCCTCACACCTTTACCCACTTCGCGCAACTATGGAAATATTTCACCTCCTCTACATGTCTACAGTTCATTCTAGCTTTACACATATGAAAATAACAGGAGCCTGTTATCTTACATGCACCCACACAAACAGGGCACGTTAGTTGAAAATAAATCCGCATGGGCAAGCTGTGCCAAGTGTGTTACCATACATTAATACTGTCTGACGTAGCAGGGAGTGTTCGCGGTGTGCCACCTAGTGGCGGAAGCCTGCCCCTTTCCAATAAGTATTAGATTAGCAGGAGTTTACAGAACAACTCAAAAACCTTCTATACTAAACATTAATTCAACACATGTAAACACAACAACTTTGAAAGAAATTATTGGGGGGGGGTTCTTTTTTAAGTATTTCATCTAACTGTATTAGTTTATGAACCTGGTATTTGTCCATAATGTCTGTGTTCTATTGTTCTTGCCCCACTGAACAACAGGCTTGATATCATTGGCAGTACGTTATAATCACATGCCACTGCAGACATCAAGATGTTAGAATCTTTTAAGCACTTGTCCTCATTCTTATTAATGCACAATTTAATGTGCAGTTTGTATTGGTATGTAGTATTTATAGTTTGCATTTGATTCATGTGACGTGTACATTGTTTGAATACAGTATTTTACTTAAAATGGTGTTATTTGACTAAATAAATGTGACCCTTGACTTTTAAATAACATCTGCATATCACGTTTTGTTGACTTAACAGGCCTAATCCATTTCAAAGAAGTTACAGTATAATTGAAATCAGTTACATATTTCCCATTCTTTAGACAGTTGTTGGAGGTGTTAGTTGTTTTGTCAGATGACTTTGGGACCAGTGGTGGAGGAAGTACTGAAGCTTAGTACTTAAGTAAAAGCACAAATATCCTGCAAAATATGTACTCAAGTAAAAGTAGAAGTGCTACATGTCACGTCTCCGTGTGCTGCCATGAAGCTGGAGTCATAGGAGTCATAGGTTTCCATTGCTGTGTTTATTTAAACAAACCCAAAAGAAAACAGGCTCGAGGGCCGATGCAATTACAAAAACACTCACCAAAACAAGACGTAAGGTAACGGTAATGGTGAACCCACACCTCCCCTTGAGGGCCCTTCCCCATGCATAGTCCAGACCCTCCAAGGTGGATCCCCACTACCCCCCCCCCCAAAAAAAAAACAAAGAGATTCGCTCTTCCCCGAAAGTCCTTGCACCGCCCCCCCAGAATGCCCCCAACAGCTGCGTCAGGGGGGCCAGGGCCCCTCCAGCTGAGCACTGGAGCTGACGGCGGCCACGCTGAGGCGACCTCTGGAGCTGGGACGGCCGCAGGAGCAGCCCTCGGAACAATGGTTACAGAAAAAGCCATATGGAAAAAGATTACCACATCCGTTAACAGTGTAAATCCCGCTGTTGTCAGGGATGTTGTTGCGGTTCAAAAAAGATTTAAAGTAAAGTTGTGGTTACCTTAATTGGGTTATTTGTTGAGTTATTTGTTAAAAATGTGAATTGTTTGTTGTTGTTCTTTTCTTTTGTGAGTGAGCGAGAGAGAGAGAAAGAGAGCGAGCGTGAGAGAGAGAGCGAAAGAGAGCGAGCGTGAGAGAGAGAGCGAGAGAGAGAGAGAGAGAAAGAAGAGAGCGAGAGAGAGAGAGAGAGAGAGTGTGTGCGTGCGGGGTCTGCAGGGGCCTCCGGAGTCTCAGGAGCAGGCGCCTCAGGAACAGGAGCAGGCGCCTCAGGAACAGGCACCACAGGAACAGGTGTCGGGGGGCGCTGCATCCGCGAGCCGGCGTCGGGGGGCGCTGCAGGCACAGAGCCGGCGTCGGGGGGCGCTCCAGGCACAGAGCCGGCACTGGGGGCCTCTGGGCACGAGGCGCCGGAACTGGGGGCTTCTGGACACGAGGCGCCGAAACTGGGGCTTCGGGCGCGGGAGCTGGATCAGCCTCGGTCCCCACAGCCTCTTGTGCTGCTGCTGTGGCCTCCTCAGCCTCTCTCGCTACTGCCGCGGTCACCATGGACGCCATGAGCGTCGCGACCCGCTTTTCCAGTTCCTCTAAACTTCCCCTCTCCATGAGCTCGTCCAGCCCAGAAAATTACCCATCCCAGTTGTGCTCCTGAGTGTCTGGGAGGTGTGGCGCTGGGACAGGGAACCCCTGGAGGCGTGGCGCAGAGACGGAGAATGCCTGGAAGCGTGGCGCCGGGACTGGAGCTTCCGGTGCCAGAGCTGCTTCAGCTGCGGCTTCATGAGCTCGCAGCCAGCGTGGCGCCACTTCGACAGCTCGTGGGAGGCACTCGGTGACGGCGGGTGAGGGGAGTGGACCCAGTCCAGGGCTCACAGAGCGAGGCGAGCCTGGAACAAGCCCTGGCGGATGGACCACGGAGGAGCGCCAGCAGGCGGGCCTGAGACGGCAGCGTCGCAAACCGCCTCGCCTCCTACTGCTGCAAACCGCGGGAGGACCGTCTCACTTGATAGCGAGCCTCAGAGCGGTCACTCCCACGGCCGGAGCGAGGGCGAGAGGATCCACGAACACCGCCGGGTCGACAATAGGCTGGCCATCTACCCAGCAGCCTCCCCAGCCGATAACATCCTCTTCGTCCTCGTCCCCCGAACTCCATCCGCACAGGAGTTCCTTGGTCGTGTAGCGGCTCGCTCTCGTTGGCTCCGCCCAGCCCGGGGTCCCACCAATCCCACTCACCCTACAGTTGGTGCCTCTGTATGCGGTGGGTTCATCTGTCACGTCTCCGTGTGCTGCCATGAAGCAGGAGTCATAGCGATAGGTTTCCATTGCTGTGTTTATTTAAACGAACCCAAAAGGAAACAGGCTCGGGGGCCGATGCAATTACAAAAACACTCACCAAAACAAGACGTAAGGTAACGGTAACAGTGAACCCACAACCATAACTGAAACAAAACCCCTTAAATACAAAACCCAAAACCCAAAAGAACCAATAAACAAATGTCTTCACTAAACACAAACCCAAAACACCTGACTGTGATTATAACTAAACACCAACAGTGACTAAACAGGAACACATATCAAAATAAAAGCCAAACCCCAAACATAAACCAATGCTGGCCGCTATGGGGATGTAACACTACATCAACAAACTTACTTAACTAAAAGTACTAAGTACTTACTTTTAAATAGAGATGGCTCAATACCACTTTTTTCTGTCCGATACCGATACCGATATTGTACATTTGGATATCTGCCGATCCGATACAAATCCGATACTGGAGTCTTTTTTTTAAACAGTAAGCAAAAAAAAATGCTTGCAAAAAATGTCCGGATATATTTTGCATACCTTCACACAAATACAGAAATCATAACTATGATATAATAAGGGCATACCGTGATGTCCCCTATGGGATTACGCCCCGTGATTACAACTGGCTGTCACTTTTCAGGGGGCTAGACTGCCTGCTGTGATATTCCCTATAAAGACATTTTATTTGGGAAATTTTGTGAAGAATGCAGCAACAAAAAGAAAAAGCCATCTGGAAAAAGATTACCACATCCGTTAACAGTGTAAATCCCGCTGTCGTCAGGGATGTTGTTGCGGTTCAAAAAAGATTTAAAGTAAAGTTGTGGTTACCTTAATTGGGTTTTATTTAAGTTATTTGTTAAAAATGTGAATTGTTTGTTGTTGTTCTTTTCTTTTGTGAGCGAGCGAGAGAGAGAGAAAGAGAGCGAGCGCGAGAGAGAGTGAGAGAGAGAGAGAGAAAAAGAGCGAGAGAGTGTGTGTGTGTGTGCATGCGTGCTGTTGGAGAGAGCGGGTGAGAGAGAGAGAGAGAAAGAAGAGCGAGAGTGTGTGTGTGCGTGCGTGGGTGTGGTTGGAGAGAGAGAGAGAGAGCGAGAGAGAGAGAAGGAGTGTGTGTGTGTGTGTGTGTGTGTGTGTGCGCGCGTGCGTGCAGTTGGACAGAGAGAGAGCGAGAGAGAGAGTGTGTGTCCGTGCGTGCGGGCGGTTGGAGAGAGAGAGTGAGAGCGAGAGAAAGAGAGAGTGTGTTTGAGTGTGTGTGAGCAGTGTTGTGCCAGTTCACACTGAAAAAGAACTAGTTCAAAATACAGTTCATTCAAATAAAAATGAACTCGTTCGCGTTCATAGTTCATTCTTTTAAATTTTGAACGAAGTTCACAGCTCAAAAATGAACTAGTTCACGTTCGTTTTTTTGTTTTACATTTTCAATACAACGTCCTTCTATCTGAACCTCCTTCAGTCCTTCTATCTGTAATACCACTGAACAATCACAGACATAAGTTACATTAAAACACAATTTTGTGTCACATGCACAAATCAGGTGACGCGCCAAGGTCACGGGAAATGAGTGCGTCACATGGTATATAAGCTGTGTAATGGTTGTTTTCAGGTTGCTCAGTCATTTCCCCGCTGGGCGTGGCCATGGACCCCCAGAAGCTGGAAGCTGTGCAAGACTGTCCTCTACCTATTTCATTTAAACAGCTCAAGTGTTTTCTGGGGTTTGTGAATTTCTATTGACGCTTTATCCGGGGCTTCAGTTCGGTCGCGGCACCTGCCATTACTAAACCATCCAAGACGTCATTTCATCTCACCTCTGAAGCCGTCCACGCCTTTCACCACTTATGTTCCCTATTCACTTCTGCACCTGTTCTCATCCACCCGGACTCTGCCAAGCCGTTCGTTGTGGAGGTGGACGCCTCCGATGTGGGCGTAGGAGCTGTTCTCTCCCATTGAGGTCTGGACCACAAACTGCATCCCTGCAGTTTTTTCTCCAGAAAATTTACACCCACTCAACAGCGTTACGGGGTAGGGGACCGTGAACTGTTGACCGTCAAGTGGGCTCTGGAAGAATGGTGTCACTGGCTTCAGGGCAGCCGTGACCCATTCGTGGTCTGGATCGACCATCAGAAATTAATAGGCATCCAGCAGACAAAACAACTTAATCCCCGACAGGCGCGGTGGGCCCTGTTCTTCAAGAAGTTCGTGTTTACCATCTCGTACCGTCCGGGGTCCAAGAACACCAAGGCTGATGCACTTTCCCGGATGTATCTGGCAGAAAATCCCCGGACGGACCCCACGCCTATAATTTCACCTGAGATAGTTGTTTCGCCTCTCCGGTGGGAGTTAGAAGATCGTGTCCACCAGGGGCAGGCCTTAGAGCCCCCTCTGGCAGAAACCCCGCCTGGGCGTCTTTTTGTGCCCTCTGGACTTTGCTCGGAGGCTCTCCAGTGGGCCCACTCCTGGTCATCCTGGAGTCGGTCAGACCCTCTCTCTCCTCCAGCGGGCCTTCTGGTGGCCGAAGATGGCAGCAGATGTGAAGGAGTTTGTCCTGGCGTGCACGGTGTGTGCCTGGGCTAAGACGGTCAACATTCCTTCGACTGGTGAGTTGCAGCCCCCAGTTCCTCAGCGCCTGTGGTCACACATCGCGCTGGATTTCGTCACCAGCCTGCCGGAGTCGGATGGAAAAAATGCCAGTCTGACCATCTTGGATTGTTTCTCCAAGGCTGTGCACCTGGTGGCACTTCGTGGGCTCCCCACTGCCAAGGAAACTGCAGAATTGATTCTCGAACACGTACTCCGTTTGCATGGGTTCCCCAAGGACATCGTCTCGGACAGAGGGCTCCAGTTCACAGCCAAGTTCTGGGACCAACCAACAGCTGGAGTGCTTCCTGAAATGTTTCGTGGCAGATCGTCAGCGCTCCTGGGCCCGTTACTTCATCTGGGCAGAGTTGTCTCATAATCTCCTGACCTCCTCAGCTACTGGTCTCAGCCCCTTTGAGGCATGCTATGGTTTCCAGCCTCCAATGTTTGACCACCAGGAGCCGGAGGTTGATGAACCATCAGCCCAACAGTTGGTCCGAAGGTGTCGGCGGCTGTGGCGGCAGGCTCGGAATGCCATCCAGAGAGCCAACCACCGCTACACCCAACAACATCGCCGCCGACACACACCGGGACGATTGTTCCATGTGAGTGACAGGGTTTGGCTCTCAAGTAAACATCTTCACCTTCACCTTCGAGTCCAAGAAGCTCTCACCCTGTTTAATTGGTCCATATCGCATCACTCACCGGATTAACCCTGTCACCTTCCGGCTTCAGCTGCCTGCCTCTCTCCGGGTACATCCCGTGTTCCACTCCTCCCACTTCAAGCCGTTCGTCACCTCACCCCTGGCACCTGCAGCTCTGGACCCTCCTCCGCCTCGGATCATTGACGGTGGTCCTGCTTATACCGTCCGTCAGATCCTTGATTCGCGACGTGGCCGTGGCACCCAGTACCTCGTCGACTGGGAGGGCTATGGTCTGGAAGAACGATCTTGGGTCCCCGGGCGGTTCATTCTGGATCCAACCCTTATACAGGACTACCATCATAGGGTATCCTTCCAGCCTGGGCCGTCTGGTGCCGGTCCTGGAGGGGGGGTACTGTCACATGCACACGTCAGGTGACGCGCCAAGGTCAAGGGAAATGAGCGCGTCACATGGTATATAAGCTGTGTAATGGTTGTCTTCAGGTTGCTCAGTCATTGAGTTCCACTCGCCCTTGACTCTGTCAGCCCTTCTGGATTCACGTGAGTACTCACTGTGTGTGCATGAGTGTGAATGTGATTCTCTCGCTTCTGTCCACGCTTGGGCTCTTCCCTCACGCTACACGGGCGAACACCTTTGGCAAGGTACGTTTTGTTCACTTCTCCAACTTGTGACATTTTGAGGTTGAGAATAGATCTTACCGCTTCAGCAACGCATCATGTTATGGTGAAAGTGGAAAAAATGAGGTGCAGGTATACTGTATATGGAATATTTATTCAGAAAA
>JBBPCY010052900.1:0-12891 GCA_037974405.1 Brachyalestes nurse
TTTAAAATAAACGAAAACAAACCAAGCCTCATTCTTTAGAACTTTTTGTTACTTAACTTCGCTGTATCGTGAACCGTGATGTCAGAACTATAGTGTGAACCGTGACCTTTTGTACCATTACACCCCTAATGACTAATGGTTCACTTTCTCCCAATATTTTTAGTGCATTTTAGAGTGCGTAGATAAAGATTTTGGTGATACTGATTTGGTGCTGCTGTTTATTGTTCCATCCACACACTTACAGACCTCTGGTTCCTGTTGAGAATCACACAGAGAGTCATTTCTTCACAGGGAGAAAACTCATGGACTTTGATTTTCAGACATAATGAGAAGCAGGAGTGTGAGATTAGTCTGTGATACAGGGTGAAACTGACATTAGGGAATGTACTCGACACAGATCTGTGATTTTTAAAGAGATGCCGCAGGCCCTGTGTTTAAGTGTTTTCCCGTCTAATGGCCGATGCTGCTAGACAAGACGATCCGTCCTTTTTTTCCCGTTCACGTAAGTAACTAAATTCCTCTTTAATGGCTTGGAACAGCTTTGGAGCGACTGCATTTACATTTCCTGAACTCTGTGTCATAATGTGTCGGGACTGTTCTACAGGTAATTTCCACAGACTCTGCGCTCCTGTTGCATATTATTTCTCCAGAATACTAATGTCACGCACGCGGCCCTTTTGCTTCCTTCCAAACAGGCAGAGTGATTTCTGGGCTGAAATGAAAAGGCAATTTACAGGAGGCAAATTGAATTAAGGCTGGGCACATTTTTTATAGGCCTGGCTGCCGGAAGCAATCGATTGTGTTGCTTTCTTATCTCTGTGATGAGGTGAAGCCGTTAATGTGTTGTCCTGATGCCTGCGAGATCTAACGGAGAGGTTAAATAGAGCACGCTCGCGCGGTGAGATTTAAGCTCTTGAAAAATGAAAGCTGGAGCACGTTCTGAATTCCTCAGGAGGAGATCTGTCAGGAGGATTTTCTGAAGGGATCTGTCTGAATTCATTTGTACCAGTGTTAATCCCAGAATCACCTGTGATGACTAATGTATGTTTGGATAATAACCATGAATGATTTCTTCTAGAATCTAGATCATCGAAACAAGCAGAGAAATCCTGCAGACTTTTAGTCAGCACCGTGTTCGAGGAGAAATTTCATTATTTAAATATTATTTGGCTTGAATTTGATGAAAATATTTTGTTGGGCCTAAAGGCTTGGAAAGATTCCTCATTTTCTAAGCCGCTTATCCTTAACCAGGGTTGGGGAGGGAGGTGGAATTATCTTTTGTATTATACTGGTGTTATTTTCCTTCAGTTCTAGTTTTTGAAGTCTAAAACCGTGTTTGCTGAACACAAAAGCATCAGAAGTCTATTAGAAGAGTGTTCGTTTTCAGAGTAATTCTTTATGAAACAGTCTGATTTATTATATAACTACACTTATGGCCTTGATGGCGCAGTCTGATTGCGGGAGAAGTGTTCTTGCCATGCTGTTATTTGGCACAATGGCTTTTTCACAATAACTGTATCATTCCACTTTACACTGCAGTTAACAATCAACCTACTGATTTTCTACTTTAGCACATACATACACATAAAAGAGAAAACATTATATGTCTGTGACATAATATTTGACCTGCAGACTGTTTGGATTCTGAAGAGGAGTATGTCTCGGCTGGTCTTGGTCAAATTCTGAGCCTGTTGTTGCTTGTCAACAAGCTTTTTGGTTTGGTTGGTTTGATTGTGATTGTGTTTTAAATTTCTTAAATAAGCCGTAGCATGTAAAATGCTTGGGATTTCAAAACAGCAGTTAAACTGAGTTAAACTGTACAGTACTAACTTCTATCTATCATTTTTCTGAGCCATTGTTCCTAACCAGGGTCCCGGGAGGTGTTGGGGTGATGGGGGCTGTTGTGCTGGAGCCTACCCCAGCAGTCATGTGGCAAAAGGTGAAGAAACGCCCTGGACTGTCCCTCATGGTACAAACACACAAACAAATTCACAGCTAGGGGCAATGTAGCATCACCAAACCACCTGATGTGCAAGTCTTTGGACTTATGGGAGGAAACCAGAACTCCCACACAGACTCTGGGAGAGCAGAAAAGACCTTGGTCTCCCCAGGCAGTCAAACCCTGTTACCACTGTGGCAACCTCAGTAATAATTAAATTAATTTAAATGTTTTGCATGCGCCCTGCGGTGGCACAGTGGGTAGCTCTGTTGCCACACACCTCCAGGGTTGGGGTTGAATCTGGGTCCTGGTCTTGTGTGTGTGTGTGTGTGTGTGTGTGTGTGTGTGTGTGGAGTTTGCATAAAGCCCAGCTCTATGGAGTGTATGGACAGATACTCCAGTCTCTACTGTGGAACTCTGCAGCTCATTCAGGGTTACCCTTGGTCTCTGTGCTGTCTCTCTGATTAATGTTCTTTCCATATGAAGATGATGGATTCGATGATGCTGCGGGGGATCATCAAAGATTCGGATATTCTTTTATAACCCAACCCTGACTTGTACTTCTCAACAATTTTGTCCCTGACTTGTTTGGGGAGCTCCTTGGTCTTCATGGTGTGACGCCTCTTGCTTAGTGATGGTGTAGCCTCTGGGGCCTTTTAGAAAAGGTGTGTTTATACTAATTCATTTCACTAATTATGTGACTTTTGAAGGTAATTGGTTGCACCAGACCTTTTTAGGAGCTTCATAGCAATTGAATACATATGCACATGCCAATTTTCAGTGTTGTATTTTTTTAAATACTTTTTTATATATTTTTTTCTCAATTCACTTCACCAACTTTTGGTGCAGATCCATCACATAAAATAAGATTAAAAACATTTAAATGACAGGTTTTAATGTAACAAAATAGGTAAAAAGTTAAGGGGGGGAATACTTTTGCAAGGCATTGTATATGGTGCAATATTACAGCTACTTCCCACTTTACTGTTACACTGCTGTCTGCTTACTGTATTGTCTCACATCTACACCTCATTCACTACAATATGGTCCATTTATTGAATTGTTTCTGTCACCCTTGCACTTTGTTAAATGCTATAATCAAACTTATCATACTTATGATTCAATATGAGCCATTCTGGAAGGTTTACACCAGGGGTCTCAAACTCCCGGCCCGCGGGCCACATACGGCCCGCCCCACCTCTCCATCCGGCCCGCCGTCACGTTTCAAACATTGATATTTGTTTCTATTTTAAAATAGGTCTAGTTGTTAGTCATCAATTTAAGCTACCATTTCATATACATTTGCTATAAAAACCCATTATATTTATTTTCAAATGTAAAAAGTAAAAAAATGGGCGTGTGTTATGTGCCCATGCATACGGCAGGGTTCAGCTAATTAGCATTACCTGAACCCCGACCGTTACTGTCTACTGTCTATCCGAATAAAAATGTCACTTTCCGAGGTGAAAAGAAAAGTGGACACTGAGCACAGAGCATTTCAAGAACGATGGACATCCCAATATTTTTTGTGGAGTTTAATGGATGTGCTACGTGTCTAATTTGCAAGGAAAAAGTCGCTGTTTTAAAGGAATACAATCTGAAGCGCCATTACTCGACTAAACACGGAGAGCAGTATGACAAGTACAAACAAGATGAGAGGACTATAAGAGCGACACAGCTACATCGAGGACTAACTTCTCAGCAAAGTCTTTTCCACAAGGCCAAGAAGAATGCTGATGCTTCCCTTGAAGCCAACATAGTTACGCGGTGAGTATACTCCATGGCACTTGAGAGCACGGACATTACAGACAGTGCCCAGCTAGCCATTTTTTATCAGGGGCATCAGCAGGGGGACATGTTTTAAAGAGATTTTTTGAGTTAAGATCAGAGGTGAAACAATTCATGAAAGATTGCAGAATGAATGTTCCAGAATTTCCAGTGAATTTTCCAGTTCCAGTGTAACAGCTTTCACCTCAAAACTAAAGCTATGGAAAATTCAACTTTCTGCAAAAAACCTCAGCCATTTCACAACATGTAGGTCTCTTGTAGAGGAGGGTTCAGTATTCTGTGGTGGAGTGTATGTGTCTGCTATTGATAACCTGCTGCAGGTTATGAACGTTTTTGCTGACTTTAAGGCACACCATTGCATTTTCCAGCTGTTTGCTGACCCCTTCTCAGCTGATGTGGAGAATGTCCCAGGTGTGTTGCAAATGGAACTTATTGACTCGCAGTGCAACAGTCTGTTCAGAGAGGCACCGGGAAAAGCAGACATGACTGGACAATTTATGAGAGACTTGCCTCCATCCTTCCCAGAGCTGTCAAAAATGTTTAGTCGTGTGATGTGCCTTTTTGGAAGCACGTATGTCTGCGAGAAACTTTTCTCTACTATGAACTTTAATAAATGCAAGTACAGGACTAGGCTGAGTGATGACCATCTGAAAGCTGTACTCAGGGTTTCGTCTGTGACCTCCATCAGGCCAAATGTAGCTCGACTGTGTGAGCAGAAGCGTTGTCAGGTGTCTGGGCAGAAGCAGAAGAGTAGCTACATATGTGCCCAGAGATTTCTTTTTTCTTCTTCTTTCATTTCAGTCCATTTAGCCAAGTTGGCGTGGCCCTTCTATGAGTCATCAGTGGCCCTTGGCCAATTTGAGTTTGAGACCCCTGATCTTAAACAAACAGCTTGGGAAACAGCTTGTAGCCTGCAGCCGTCAATATTTAAGCGAAGTGCCGAAACCATAATGTTTATTTTTATTTTTAGGAAGAATAATTATATCGTAATTAAATCAAGGAAAAAGACAGCCTTACCAGAACTTTGTCTGCTGAAGCTTGTTTACTTCCTGCTTGTTTACCCTCCCCCACCCCCCAAAAATGTTTTTCTTCGGATCTGCATCAAACTCAAAATTGAGCTTTAGTGCCCTCCGTTGATGGAAATCCGTCCTAACAATGGAAAACTGCCTCTGTTCTCCTACAAAAACAGGGACTGCTTGCTTAGTTTACATCAAAACTAAACTCGGTTACTGTTGGGCTTCCTGTTTGTTTGCAAAACATGGCTCCAGCAGAAAAGGCTGTCTATCTTTGCCATGATGGCTGCATTACAATGGCGCACTGTTATGCATGTCAAATGTCACGGTCAAACGATGTTCTAACCTTAACTCATCCACTCTTATCTCAACAGAGGATGATGGCAAGCCCCATGATTGTGTGGCAGAACAGGTGTGTTCCTCAAGGATCTTAGGGATGAGCCTCTGACTAACCGACTTTCTATTCTTTGTAGATGGCTCTGCCTCGTGAGATGGCAGAGGAAATTACGCTGGCTTCGCAGTCACTACCGAAAGCTCTGTGGTCTGCAATGGGTGGGTGTCTTCACACGTCTCTGCACCAGGAGTTTATGCTAGCAAACAGGGAAAGAGACACCAGGCAGCAGACGCTCGTTGACGTTTTCCAAAACGCAACAAATTTACTGCCTTACCTTTGGCTCTAATGCACTTGGATGCAAGCAAATAGGATCACACATCTAACACCGCATTAAATGCTTATGGGTCGACCCATGACCAATTGCAACATGAACTAGACGTGCATATTAAGCAACTTGCTTCTATGCATTAAGCTACTCACTTGCAGGAACAAAGAAGGTCTCTGAAGCAGGAAGCAGAACTGGAAAATCTGATCCAGCTGGGTGAGGAGATCTATCTGAGGGTATTCAGGAGGAAGTGAAATGGGCCAAGAATAAGTGGTCCACACAAGGTGGTAAGAGTAACACCTATGGGTGTTCAAGTTGGAAATAGTAATGTTTGGTATCACCTTAACCATTGTACAAGAGTTCCTAGAAATAGATTGTCTAGACTTGATCAGGATGACAGGGAAGACAGCTGACTTAGCAACTCTGGAAGCAAAGACCTGAAGAACAGAGCAGCAGCAAATCTCCAATGAAACTATGCCGCAGATGACAAAGAGAATTAGGAACCAGATGATGTGCCAGTAACTTCTCTCTGGTCTTTCTACATGATGTAAAATCACAGAGGACAGAAGAAGCCACACCAGCTGAAGCGGACAATGTTATCTTATATTACCATTTATGCATACTCTGTAGTTTTAGTATGTGTTATTTATGGTATTATTACGGAGTACTAATATTTTTAGAATGATTGATTTTTTGATTAGTCTTGAAAGATGATATATGTATCAGATGGTCTGATGCACTATTGGTTTTTGTCTATTAATAGGCAGACTAAAGATCTTTGATGAAGTGATAACACTGGCATGAGTAAGCGAGTGATTTAGTCTTACGCAGGATTCCGCAACCTCACCAGCAGAGTGTGGGTTGTGGGTGTGGTTTTTTTTTGGCCCTCCCAGAAATAGTTCATGTTTTGAGCCACATTTTTTGGAACTATACAAACCTTATTTATACTGATGTATAATTTACCTGTAAAGTCACATCGCAGATGTATTTTTTGCACTTGTTTACCCTCCTGAGTTGGATGATTACGCTTTTGTCTTGTCCCTTTTCCTTCTTTTGGACCATGTATGGAGTCATACTCTATGTATCATTACACCTGAATGTGCATACACTGAATATGATATGGTTTTCTGCTTTCTGGTTTTTCCTTTACTTTTAAGGTATTGAGTGTAGCCAGAACACCATACTGTGTACATGTAAGACGAGCACTAAGGACATGTGCTTTAAAAAACGTGTATTGCTGTACCCTATGTAACCATATACCTTACACATACCTTGATTTTGGTATATTGGTGGTGCTAGAATGCAAATGAAGCCCCACCTGTGGACTGGACAACTGGTCCTAAAACCATACTGTCATGAGCCCAGGATGTGTAATAAAGTAAAGATGGGTGTCAACTAAGCTGAGTACAGGTATATAAAGATGGGGCCCCAGCGAGCCGAGGGTGTGGTTCCACAGACTGGCTGAGTATCGTTTGCATTTCACATCACATCACTCTTAATGACTTTGCTTACATTTTAACCACTCAATTATACAGAATATTTGAAACATCTGTGGAATTCAAGGAGACTCACCAGGTACCTATCTCTGTGGCCAGGCTTCAGTAGGTGTTCAATTATGAGGTTGTGGCTGAGTTTGCTAGAACAGGACACACACAAGTAGAGTGGAGCCTGACCTTTACTTTGGCACTTAATGATTGAGCTAAGACCTGTGATAGAGACACACATTAGAGAAACAGAAAAAGATACCAGTAATATTTCATATTCATAGAATGTAAACACGGGGATACTTACCAACCACAGCATCTGACACTCTAGCAGTTTTGTTGTTTACATACTCCTTTAGATCATCTGTATGCTGGAAAGGAGTTGCTGTGTAATAAAATATAATTCAGTTTGTAATATTCATTTATACATCATCACTTGCAAAAGTAATATTCTCAATGGGATGCACAAAGACCAAATTGTTTTGTAATATAGGTCTGAAGCAGTTGTACTGTTCTGTGTAGCTTCACCTGTAGTTTCTTTGGAACTGGGAGCAGTGTCAAGTCCAAAGCTGCATGTGCCCTGAGAAACTAAGAAAATCAAGCACACAATATTTTAAATAATATCCGACACAATACTTTGAAAACATTACATCTATGAAAACAATAAAATGAAATTACATTTGTTCAAACACAAAAACCAAAAAATGTTCTTACCCTCATCACAATCCGGTTTCTCCTGTTTAATTTGGATTAAACCAGGAAACGGCTGTGCAGTTGTTACTTGATGAAAACCCTTGGAATATGACTCTTGAGTTTCTAACGCAAGTGAGTTTGTGGAATCTGAAATACAATGGAAAATATACAAACTCTGGTACTGTGTATAAATTCATTCATATTCAAGTAGCTGCTAATTAAAGGCAAATGACAGAAACCATCATACAAAGCATTTTAAGGGACTGCTATTATGAAATGACAGGACTTCTTACCTGTCCTAGGTGTTTCTGGTCTACTTTCAGGACAGTGAATGGCAGCGTTTCTACTGTCAGAGTCTGTTGATAGTCCTGTTTGTGATTCAAATGGATGTTGTGCCTGTTGTGTGTGAGCCTCAGTCTTTTCTGAGAGTTTACAAGTCTTCTGAGGGTTCTGCGCATTCTGTAACCAATCTCTGGTTAGGCTACTGCTTTCAGTGCTTCTGTCAAGGCTGTTCCGATTAGCATCAAAAGCTGGAAGACAGTTAAATGTTCATCAGGTCTGTTCTGTATAATTATCCACCAGATCAGACATTTATTCGGTTCTTATGAACTCACCTCTGTCTGGTGCCTGGCACTGGTGAAGTCTGGGTTGTGGTGTTCGGTTTGGACTCACGACAAAATTTTGATGTTGACTGTGGGTTTCTCGACCAGTCTCGATACAGTCTTGCAATAGCCTTGCTGTAGAGACTTCTGGTGCACAAAATAAGGTATACATCACATAACATCTAATTATAATAGCTGTTTACGATACTAACATCGAATCCATGTGCAGTTACTTCAAAATAATGGCGTAGTACAGATAAATGACAGTAGATATATGCTACCTCTTTGATTTTGTCCTGCAAGATGTGGGGATGTGTAGTCTGGTCCATGCATCCTCTGTAGTATTTCAAATGCTAAAATATGCAAAAATACAAACAAAATCAATGTGTCTTTCATCCAAAGCCCCTTTCGGCAAAGTAGCTCCATCACATGCTGAACAAATAAGAAAAATCCTACCTTTAATTGAAATAAATGTATTCAGAGAAAAACAAATCCCTCAAGAAATTTTTTTTCCCCAAAAAAACACAAGGTGGCACAATTACTGGCACTTCTAAAAACGATAGTGAACATAATTTACCTGAAGCATGTTTCCCCACTTAAATTTCAAGCTTTTGAGTGATTGGAGTGTATTGTCATGTATTCCCTCCTTGTTTTTTCCAGGCACACTTGCACTAGGAGTAGTCAAAGTGCTTCATTGCTTTTCTTTATTGAGTGAAAAACCAAAAACAAAACCAATGGCACAAGGGCCAGAACAACTAACATAAGGCAAAACAGAAAACACTCATCAGAGCCAGGGCAACGGTGGAACGACACTAAGGTCCACCACTAACCAACTTAAACAAAACCCATAACCAATAAACAAACAAGTACTTAACCCAAACGAACCCCAACTGTGACTAATAACATAAACCACACCACACTGTTCAAAACAAAAGCCCCTGTATAAACTAGACATGTGGCGGCCTCTACCGGGACAGTGTAAGAACTTTCCAGCTGTAATCAATGACTTGTTCAATTAACTGGGGTACAAATATGAGGCAACACAGAAGCCAAATTCCCTTAGTCATCCATCAACACGGGAAAGACAAGAGAAATAAACCAAATAAAAGAGAAGTGTGTTGACCTTCATAAGTGTAGGAATGATTATAAAAAATAGCTATTTACACGGAAATGCCAATATCTACAGTATCCTAAAATTATTCTGTCTCCTCGTACAGTGAGGAGGATGGTAAGAAAGGCAAAAAAAAAAAACAAGGATTACTACTGGTAAATTACAAGGCAAAGTAACTACAAACGTTAGATCTAAAAAAAAAATGGAGCCTTTTGGCAATAAACAGTCAAGACAGGTTTGGTGTGACAAGAAAGATGGCTATAATGAGAAGTATCTCATCCAAATTGTAAAATATGCTGGCGGCTCTGTGATGATGTTGGGCTGTTTGTCCCCCAAAGGCCCTGGAAACCATGTTAGGGTAAATGGTATCATGAAATACCAGGACATTTTAAATAAAAATCAGACTAAAACTGGATCGTCACTGGATCTTCCAGCAAGACAATGACCCAATGAACCCCTTAAAAAAAAACCTGTGGGGTAAGCAGAAGAGGAGAGACCACAAGAGAAGACCTAGGACCCTGGATGATCTGGAGAGATTCTGCAAAGAGTAATGGTCTCAGATGCCATGCTTCGTACTCTCCAACCTTACAAAATGTTACAGGAAAAAACTCAGTGCTGTTTTATTGGCAAAGGGATGCTGTACAAAGTATTGTATGCAGGGGCGCCAATAATTGTGCCACATGTGTTTTCGTTGTAAATAATTTCTTGAGGGATTTGTTTTTCTCTGAATAAATTTATTTCAATTAAAGGCAGCATTCTCATTTTTCCATCATGAGATGAAGCTACTTCGCCAAAAGGCACATTTTTTCCTAGTGGAGGGCACTGTATGTGGCATGTTTTTTTTTGTGTAAATAGGAGGTGCAACCTGTGTTCTCAAAAATTAAAGAGACTATTACTGTTGCTACTACGTGCTATCTGCCTTATATCTACCATCAAAGAAAGTCGGAGATGCCTTTCGTTCTATGTATTTCAAAGTGTTCTCCATAACCTGGATAAATAGAAGCACTCACCACAGAGGAAGTCTGCTGAATGCAAACTCTCATGCTGCATTTGGTCCAGCTTGATGACCTGTACAACACAAAAGAAGTGCAGGTTTGTGCTTCAGTTAGAGATCAACAGCTTCACCTTTACCTCTTAACACTACCTCATAATAGTTATTTTTTACATTAATAGCACTGTACTGCTATTTTCAAGAGTTTATGAATCAAGAGTCTTGCTTGTGTACACTGCACATCACTAAAACGGAACCCTTAAAGGTATGTTTTAGACAGGACCAAGACTGTTTTTCACTCTAGTTTACCTTTGCATCTAAGCCCTGCTCCATCAGTGCCACTCTCCCAGCCAAGTCACGAATAGGCGATTTATTAGTGGTCTGACACTGCCATTCCTGAAGTATCTCAGGATACTGATTCCTCTGAAAATGCCAAAAAACAAATGCAAACAATATATACATACATCCTTTTAGGCATATAGTCATTAAAACCACAAACACTACTGTACTTACTATGCAAATGTATTGGTGCCGTTCACTGGTCATATGGCAACAAAAGTCTTTTGTATTAATCTTCTCAGCACAGTTCAGACAAAGGAAAAAAGTTGGCCTGGCCATTGCTCGGCACTCCACTATGTTAGATAAACCTGAAAACACAGTACATTTCTCACAAATGCACTTCATAACCATATAACAATACTAAAAGGTTCACATACACATACCTAGAATTGGTTCTCTACTGAACAGATCCCGCAAACTGAGAAACAGATAGGCATTGCTTTGTCCTACCACTGACAGGTTAGCTGTTTGAGAAAAAAATATTTGTATGACAAAAAGGAATTAAAATAAAGAAAATGAAATCCCTGATCATCACGACAGCACTGCTCGAGACACTTTGAACTGATTCTTAGCCCCCTTCATGTGACATGTGAAACAATAAAACTCAAATATAATACCGAGATGGCACAAACCTGTGGGCATGTTTGGGAAACTGTAGGTTTGTGGCGAAGTGACCAAAGCCCTGCTCTCCTCTCCTAGGATGGACCCGGCAAACACTGCACAGACAACATTAAGGGAATAGTTTTCAAAACACCAAATTTATGCAGTTATTCTTACCCCAGATGAAGTTCATCATCCAAGATGTGTTTGGAATCCAACTTTAGTGAAAAATAAAAAAACTTCACGGCAACAAGCTCTTATACTTAGTCTGCACCACCTTCTTGAAGAGCTGGATGCAGTTTGTGAGATGTGTTTGTGGTGCACTTTAATGGAAACAATTTGGTTGACCACTGACCTTTAGCATTTGTTTCCAATGCTGGCCTTAACGTTCCAGCACTAACCTAAAGAGAACAAATTTGGACTCCAAACAAGTCTTGGCTGATAGAGGACACCAGGGGTAACTGCAAATTGTGTAAATCTGATTGACTAAATTAATTTTTAAATATTCCATTCAACAATCAAGACATTCATTTCATAAACAAATCTGTGATCAAAGCTGAAAATAATGAACATGAATGAGTAACTGAGATAAAAGATGTTGAGATGTCAAAAGTCAGTTTCAGGTAGGATGGATTTGTTAAAATTCATCAACAGCACACTTTATTGAATTGAATGAAGGACAGATCATCATTGACTGGTCAATGTACATACTGGGCTTCTTCAAGAAGAGGTCTGGAAAGCCAAATAGCAATTCTTGTATTTATTCAAATGCTTTTTAACTAATGACTTTTTTCTCAGATACCTTTTGCACAGTACTGTATGATACACAGACAAATATGCAGAGCATACTTGCAGACTTGCGAGCCCCAACAAATGCTGATTCATCTCCCAATCTGATTTTTGTCTGCGATTTCCAAAAACTGTCAGTGAGTTGAAAATGGTTCAGTAAGGGTTCAAACCTGTGTGCAAGTGTGATCATGTCTGTACTATTATGACCTAAATTTACCATATGTGTGATCACGCGCATGCGTTTGTACGTGTGCATGCATTATTCGTTATTTTGATGTCTTTACATACATTATTAGCATTTAAGACAATGTTGTACTGTGCTGAAGCAAGGTTATTCTGGGACTAACACAGCTAACAGCAAACATCCTTTTTCCAAAAGTGTCTAACTGGTCTTAACTGTTAAAAATAGGTTGTCCATTAGTGAACTTCCTTTTATAATTGTTTGAGAGGCTACATTTTTCTGTAGGTAACTTAAGTGAACTAAAGTTAGTGCATAATGCCAAGATACTATTCAAATCATTATGTAATTGCCCCAGCAACCTAAAGGCTGTACAATGGCTACATTTGTGAATGGTAAGGTCCCAAACACTGAGCAGTGATTGACAGCAAGTCAATGAATAAACTATTAATAAATGAACTTAAGCCACAGATGGAAATATATTTGAAAAATATTACATATTTGAAACTCTTTTTTGATAGAAGTGTGTTAACTTTGCAATAGGACAAAAGCTGGAAGCATGAACAGAACATTCAAAGCACAGAAGCAGACAGACCATGTACCATTTTGACAAAAAGGTATCTAATTGAAAATTACATTGCGATATATTTTTTCCCTGCGATATATATTGCGATGTGTACAAATTTATTTATGTTCATCAGGTGT
>JBBPCY010052940.1:0-12888 GCA_037974405.1 Brachyalestes nurse
AGCAACAGCAGATCGAGACAGTGTGTGTGTGTGTGTGTGTGAGAGCACCTGTGTGCACACCAGTGTGAATGCTTGTGTGCACAGCTGTGTGTGTGTGAGCGCGCTTGTGTTCGTAAGGTTCCTCCATGTAAACGTTTAATAGTGGGTCTGGGGAACCACAGCCCCGTCCCGCAAGGCATGGAGCAGACATGGTGGAGACGCAGGCCCCAGACATTCAGAGGCCCCCCAGAGCCCGGGAGTCCCAGGAGAACCATCGCAGGGACAACTGCACCCCGAAAAGGGCACAGGAGAGCCCGGAAGGGGGCCATCTGAGCTCTGGGGCTGTCCTGGGCTCAAAAAGATGTATATGGCTCTTACATAATAAAAAGTTACACTTTAACATTTACATTTGCCAACTCCCCAACGCACCCCCAGAGATCTCTCTTTCCTCAATACTGAGTCTATACCCGTTCGCATGGAAGTTACAAGAGAGTACTGAAACACATGGTAAAAATTTGTTTTCTTATATACTGTGATCATGGCATTACAATTGGGGAAATTCAAAAAAGTGAAAGTGAAAAAGTTTTAAAATATTTTAAAATCTGATAGTGGTGTGGGAGGGTTTGGATTAATTAGATGGTAGCTGTTAGCAAGGGTAACAATTAGGGGTTTTGAAATGAATTGCACAATCCATGCTTCACGATACAGATGAGGATGATTTTGCACTGATGTGATGGCGGACCATTATTTATATGTAATACCAGAAAAATGAAAAGCCCAGTGCAGCCAAGAATTGCTGCAACTATATCCACAATACTGCCCAATTCTGAGAAAGGGAAGAGAATAATGCTGTGGCAGCATTCATGGTGAAAGATTTACATTGTGGGCAATGCCAGGTTCTAACAGCTGTCATTGGACGCTGGCTGAAACTATGCATTCCCAAACGCTAAAACCAGTGCTTGTAATGTTTTGCACATTCAAAAAGTGGACAGTGCTGTTGTAAAAGATTTTAATTTGTGTAGTTTCAATTCTGTATTTTGGTTTTCGCTAAATAAAATTGAGATTATTTAAAATTGAGATTATTTATTTTAACATACTATTTTTAGAGTAGCAAGGCCTTAAGGTTTCATTTTTCTTTTTGCTTTGATGTCAAACAGCTGGAGCTCACCCCAGTATCTGTGGGGTGCTTATCCCTAAAAAATGAAACCAATAAGAAGCTATAACTGCTAGCGTAATCTGCCTACTGTACCTACTGTAGCTTCTGCAATTCAGATTTAGGAATCTTCAATATGGAACAGATCTCCTTCACTCCATAGTTTCCTAGTTCATTCCCACTCAAATCCAGTTCTTTCAGGTGTGAGTGCTTTGAACACAGAGCTGAAGACAGAGCAGCACAGCCTTTCTGTGTAATACTGCACTTATTCAGCCTGAAAACAGAAAGGAATGTGAAAGGAAGACAAAAGGTGACAAAAAGTTTATTTTTTTACTACATATAATATATTACATATGAACATTGACTTGTATATGAAACTATGTAACATTGTAAAAGTTTAATAATTAATTACACACTTAAGTTTGGTAGGTCTGCAATGTGAGTCTTCCAGTAGAGCAGAGAGCTGCTCTATTTCTGAGTCTCCTTGTATTTTCCCACTCAGATCCAGGTCTGACAGCAGTAAGGGGTTTGTTCCCAGAACTTTAGTCAGAGAATCACAGACTCTATCTGCAGCAGGATCTTTCAACAGCCTGTTGGAAAAGAAATAGCACACAAAATATGTTAGAATGACTGATACTAAAAACGACACTTGCAATTTGAAAATGTAAAGCTCACTACATCCACATTTCTGAGAATTTCTACCTCAGTGTGTTCAGTTTAGAATTTGTGTCCTTTTGTAAATCAGTGAGCTTCTTCACTCCTGTGATTCCAGGATCGTTCCCTCTAAGATGCAGCTCCATCAGGGGTGATGATAAGTTTGATTTCAGAGCTGAAGCCAAAGAATCATATCCATCCTCTGTTATACTGCAGAATGAAAGACTAAAGAGAGGAAAAAATATATTATAACAACTAATATAAGGCACCAGTTTCTCAAAATTTATGTGTAAGTATTTAGTTCTTTAACACTTAAGGAGTCCATTCACAAGAACTCCTTAAAACCTATAAATGCAAATAAATATGTTTTCATTCTATGATTTTGTTGTATTGACGCTCTGACTTAAAAATTGAGACATAAACCATACTGTCATGATATATGTTCAGAATTTTCCAAACCTGTCTTACAGCCTCCAACAACAGCAGTAAGCCTCACAATGCTCATTTTATCTATTACTACGTAGGGTTCATTTGTAGATTAATCACACCCAATGCTGAATTAACTATTAAGTCTAGCAACAATGCAATTTTAAAAGAAGGAATAACAGATTGTCATGAATTGGGTATGTCTGGACAAGGAGTAGGAGGCACAAACACAACCTTCCATATTGAAATGATTTATTATAAACAGAACTGAATAGAACCAAAACAGGCATGTGGGCCAGAACATGAAAACAGAACTCAAATAAGGAGGAGGACATAGACCGGGATAAGATGAGAGAAGACAGATAACACCAACTGACATCTAAGCAAGTAGCCTGGAATCGTGACATAGATGGAGATGGAAATGTAAGAATTTTGGTTCATTTAAAATTCAGTATTGTTGTGAAACAAACAAAATAACTAACAACACGGGTTGAACTCACTTCAGATTCACCAGTTTACAGTTTGGACTCTTCAATCCTTCAGAGAGCAGCTGTGCTCCGTAGTCCAGTATAGCATTGCTGCTCAGGTCTATCTTAGTCAGTCTGGAGGATTCTGATTTGAGAACCTTGAACAGAACCCAACAGCTTCTCTCTGTCAGATTGCAGTCCCTGAGCCTAAAATTAAAATATGTCAGAAAAGTGTAAGTAATCTCAATCATACAATTCTAACAAGGGTTAGGAATCAATCAAATATAATACAGAAGATTTTCAGGCTCAGGGGAATAGTTTAAATTGTCTTCTGTTGCAGACTTCTGTTGACCTTTAGATCAACAATAAATAAAAATGTTGTGTATAGAAGTGATGTAAGAAGTGTTGTGTTCCACACCATTAAGGAGTGGTGGCGGCCCTAGTGGGTGGCCTAATAGTCTCATGGGTTCGAATCCCACCTTCAGCATACCACCACTGGGTTACTGAGCAAGACGCAAATCCCCAAGTTGCTCCAGGGAGACTAACCCTGTAGTTAGGGAATGGAAGTCACTTTGGATAAAAACGTCTGATAAATGCTGTAAATTATGTATTCCATGCCATTAGGAGTACCTCGGGGAGAAGGCTTAGGGTCCGCTACATAGGATGCAGGGAGAATAGTCTCTGGGGATGGACCTGCTTGATCATAGGTGAACTGGTGGGATAGGGCAGCAGTTTTAGAATTCTTGGAGCCAGAGCGATAGGACAGAGTGAAGATAAACTGAGTGAAGAATAAGGCCCACTGAGCTTGATGTACAGACGACAGGCTTCTCTGCTGTATTCCACACCAGGAACAGGTGTTGAGCCCCCTCCAGCCAATGCTGCCACTCCTCCAAAACCAATTTGATGGCCTACAGTTCTTTATCGCCCACATCATAGTTTTCTCTGCCACTGTAAGTCGTCTGGAAAAAAAGGCACAAATCGTGGAGCCTTTGGTCAGACAGAGGTCGCTGAGACAGCAAGGCTACAGTGTCTGAGATGTTGACTTCAAATATGAAGGGCAGTTTGGATGAGTGAGAATGGGGGCTGATGTGAGTCTTCACTTTAAGGTGTCAAAATCGGTCTGAAATGCAGCAGACCACTGCAGCACTGAAGGGGAGCCCCTGAGAAGAGAAGTCAGAGGTGCTGCATTAGAAGTATTATTCCATAGCCTGAGTCTCTGGTTGCGACATTGTGTACAGTCTGCCCTGAGGGGGCGTGGAACATGGTAGGAGGTCAATGGCACAGTCGTATAGGAAAGGACAAATTCACGAATGTCTTGGTGATTGTCTTGTATGACCAACTGTAATAGGGTGTCATGAACTCCAGCTGACCCGAAGGTCCAGGGAGTGAACCGGGTGTGGTCCATAGCTGTCAAGCCAGGGTGCGGCCTAACAGATGGCCATTCCACACATTTTTTGTTGGTTGGTGGGGTCTTTGGACCAGGACAACATGGCCAGAAGATCACACTGGGAGGCTGTGAGTACTAAAGAGATATTACGCATGATGAGGTCCCGCTCCCGCAGTGAGCTGTTTCATTTCCTAACAAAGTGGGATGGTATGGACATTCTGGGCAATCAGCTCAATAATGTCCTTTGCCTCCTTGTGACATCCTCCTCTCTCTCTCTTGTGGGGTGAGACATGACCTGCCAATCTGCATCGGCTCCACTTTCGTGGTCTTGTAAGGAAGATTTAGGGGCATGTGTGTGCGGTCGCCAAGAAGTTTCATAAGTCAGGTTTTCAATATTGCTTCTTGTTTCTTTTGGAGTCTTTGTTGATGCCAGTCATTAATTTCGCTAGCCATTGCTATTAACCCTTCCAAGCTTGTGCCTTAGTCTTTATTTACTAATTCATGTCGTTAGACCATTATAAAAGGCTTTTGTGATACTGATGCTGGGTCACAATAAAATTTGTATTTCAGAAACAGAAGGGAAATTCAGGTCTAAGGGATAATCCAGGTCTAGAACAAGGCAAGGTCGAAAACAGGTAATCCACAAAAGAAGGCAAGGATATAAGTTATCTAAAAATGTGAGAAGTAGGTCCATGAACGAACAAGGACAGAGTGCTTCATCTGGGTATAAATAGTGAACGATTGGTTCCAGGTGCATGCGTGTGGAGAGTGACCGTGAGCGTGTTTAGATCCCCAAAGACATAGTGGAATGTGTATGTTATCACACGGAGGTGCATTTAAATTTCATTGTACAGCTGTACAATGACAATAAAGGTATGTGATTGATTTGATTGATTGGCAGCAGGTAAAGGATGGGGTAAAAAGGTTTTTATGCTGACCTTTTTATTTTTAAAGGAAATAAAAAAGAAGAAAAGCTGCAGAAAGCCGGCAGAGATAACATTGCTGAAAAGGAAATCTTGAGAGGAAATAAAGGTAAATATTCAACTCCAAAGGGAAAGGCTAAAAAAGCAAAAAAAAGGCCTGAGACACAAGCAGCTTAGTCTTTTGGTATCTAGACCCTTGTTTGTTTTCAACTGCAGTAAGCCTCCCTACTCTGACTCTTACAAATGCAGAACTGGGAGCACAAAGATTCTTACTAGTGTTGTATGGCATGATTCACTGGAGAGAAAAGGAATCTATGTGTATGTCAGTCCTGTTACAAACCACATTACACCTTATAACAGACTTGATAAGCAAACCTTAATGTTTCTTGAGAACAGATATAAACCAATCGGTTACTGAGGCTACATTTTACTGTACATTTACAGTAACTGTAATTTAATGCATTATGTACTTGTGGAGAAACATTTTTACTTACAGAGCTGATGTGGCTTCCTGGACCACTGGCAGCAGTCTTTTAAGACACTCATCTGATCTGTGGAACTTCTGTAAGTGAAACACATCCAGCTTCTCTTTTGAAGTCATCAGCACAAAGACCAGAGCTGACAACTGAGCAGGTGAGAGTTCAGCTTCAGACAGACGTCCAGAGCTTATGTAGCCTTGGATTTCTTTCACTAGAGAGTCATCGTTTAACTCATTTAGACAGTGGAACAGATTGATTGACCTCTCTGGAGATGGATTTTCCTTAAACTTTAACTTGATGTACTTAGCAATATCCTTTTGGCAGTCAGACTTGCTTTTTGTATTTGTCAGAAGCCCTCGAATGAGCTCCTGATTAGACTCCAGAGAGAGGCCCAGAAGAAAGCGAAGGAAAAGGTCCAGGTGTCCACTGTCACTCTTCAAAGCCTCGTCAACTGCAGCCTTGAACAAATCAATGACTTCTGTTTCCTTGCTCTCCTGTGATGTGGACTCTTGGTCAAAAACATTCTTTCTATTATTTCTGTGACAGATGTATGCAAATAATGCAGCAAGGAACTCTTGAATGCTCAGATGCATAAAGCTGAAAATTGTGCCAAGAAATCTGCTAGTATCCTGAGTGCACAATCCTGAGTACACTGATATCTTACTAGGGTCAATTCCACATGCCTCTAGATCTTCTGTGTAGAAGATCAGACTGTTTTTCTCTAAGTGTTGAAAAGCCAACCTCCCCAGTGACAGAATGCCCTCTTTGTCCCAGGGAATGTCCAAGGAATTCTTTCCAGTGTACTTCACATTCCCTTGTACGGTCTGATAGATCAGGAAGCATGTGTACATTTCTGTCAGTGTCTTTGGAGTATCTCCACTCTCGGCTTGTTCCAAAAGCTGTTCAAGCACCGTGGCTGAAATCCAGCAGAAGACGGGGATATGGCACATGATGTGGAGGCTCCTTGATTCTTTGATATGTTCAATTATTCTGGTTGCCAGGTTCTCATCGCTGATTCTCTTTCTGAAGTATTCTTCCTTCTGCTCATCGTTGAAGCCGCGCACCTCCGTCACCCGGTCGATACACTCAGCAGGGATCTTACTGGCTGCTGCTGGTCTAGTGGTGATCCAGATCAGAGCAGAGGGAAACAGATTTCCCTTGATGAGGTTCGTCATCACAGTGTCCATTCTGGTTGAAGTTAAGACATTAGTTACAATCTCATTTTCCTGGAAGTTGAGAGGAAGCTGACATTCATCCAAGCCATCAAAGATGAACATGACTTTGAACTGATCGGTTAATATCAGTCCTTTCATTTCTGGGAAAAATAAATAAATGATGTCCATCAAACTGTGATTTTCATTCTTCTTCAAGTTCAGTTCCCGGAAAGGAAGTGAAAATATGAAGTGGATGTCCTGGTATTCTTTACCTTTAGCCCAGTCCAAAATAAACTTCTGCACACAGATTGATTTTCCAATACCTGAAACCCCTTGAGTCAGCAGAGTTCTGATGGGTTTATTTTGTTCAGGCAAAGGTTCAAATATGTTCCTGCATGTGACTTGTATCTCTTGTTCAATTTGATTTTTTTCAATCTGTCTCACTTCGTGTTGTTTGTTGACCTGTCCGGTTCCACCTTCAGTAATATAGAGATCTGTGTAGATCCTGTCTAGACTTGTTGATGCTCCTTGCTTTGCAATTCCTTCAGATACACGATCATACTGATTTTTCAGTCTTTTTTTGAGTGGCTTCTGAAGAAATCGAATCAGCTCAGCTAATAAAACAAGCATAAAACAGACAGTTTTATGGTGAAGGTACAGATTTAGGGTGAAGGTACACAGACACAGTGAGCCTCAGGGTAAACTAATTTGGGTTTTTTTACTGTTAATTTGAATTACAAAACGAAGAAAATCAAGTAAAGTCTAAATCCACTTTTAATTACTTTTAACAATCAATTTATTCACTTATTACTACATCTTTCTAATACCTGTCTGTTGAAAACTTACTTTGTAGAGCATTAGCAAGGTCCTCATGTCCCATGTCATTCAGGTAGGAGAGAGTGATCTTAAATATTTCCTCTCTCAAATTCCACTTTTCTCCCGTTGTGTTTTCATAAAATTTGCTGTTGTCCTTTCTCACAATTCTCTTATACATTTCCAGCTCATGCTTTATAAGCACAATTATTTTCATCTCAAGCTCCTTAAAAGAGTTTAAAGACAATGAAATAATTAAAAAAAGACAAAGTAAAATAACTTTTCATCACTTTAATATGAAAAACATGATTTACATCTGTTTAGGATATTTCACTGAATACCACAGACTTTGAGAAACTCCAAGTTGAATATTTGCACTGCGTGCAAAATAAACATTATCTCATTATTTATATAAGTATATACAGTAACCCCCGGTTTTACGAAGATCAGGAGTCGCTGAATCAGTCTCATGCAGATTTTTTCTGAGAACCTAACTGATAGTTGTACGTGGAAATCCCAAACTGCAAATATACATTTTTTTTGTTTTTATGGTGGCAATATGTTTTTTTTATGCATTTTAGTTGTAAATTCAATTTACTATATAATTTACTGAAAAATATAATTTACTATTTGTAACGTAATTTTTAATGTACATTCAGCTACAATTTTATATAAAATACAACTGTATTCATGTTTTTGTACTGTACACAAAGAAAGCTTGTCTTTCTATCATTAACAGGCTGCAGGCAGAGGCACAGAAAATCTCTAGAGTTCTTTTTATTCTATTTACAAAGCGCCATCCATATTTTTTAATTAAAACACACCTTTCAAAACTAGAAAATTCAAGGTTCCTAGTGGTATTGCTTAAATGTTTCTAGGACAAAAACTCACAGAGCGAAATATCCTTCAGGAGGGATTGCCGACCTCAGAGGCTTAAACATTGCTGTCAGACTGAATAAGACGTGCCGCCCAGTGAACAGTAAATTATTGAACTGTAAAAATTATTGGTGATAACTCATACATTTTACTGTATTCTTATTAATTTCTTAGTAATTTCAATTACATTATTACTGTTTTTGCCCTGCTTATACCACAGAAAAAGGCAGCACATACCAAAGAAAACATGCTTTCATTAATTAATTGTGAGAGACGCCAGTTCACATTTCATATGCTTTTTGCGTGGCAATATATAATTCCTCATACATTTTAGTTCTAAATTACTAAGAAAATATAATGTTATTTAATGTAAATTCAGTTATACTGGACAGTTACTGAGTGATGGGAAGAGGGAGGACCACCCTACCCACCCAGAGAGAGAGAGAGAGAGAGAGAGAGAGAGAGGACAGTTATTCTGAATAATGGGGGGAGCTGACCATTCCTGTACCAGTCCCAGGTAAAAAACAAAAACATTCACAAACGTTTAGGTTAGAGATGAGCAGTGTATGATTATGAGCAGCCATCCATATATACTTTAAAAATAAAAAAACACTTTGTCTTACATCAAAGATATTGCTGAGGAAGTCTTTAATCTTCTTTTTAAGCTTCTCACCTCTGCAATCAAAATAAAATGTTTGCAATCAAAATAAAACTTTCAGCTGAGCTTCTTCTACCTGGCAGCTTAAAAGAGACAAATAAAATCTAGGAAATCTCTTTCCATACCTTTTCTTTATGGGTGATTTTCCATTTCCAGAAATTTGCTTAGACTGCCCAGTTGACACTGAATTCTGTCTAAAAGGTGAAAAGCAGAAGTGTTTCAGCATTTTGACCTAAATTACTTATAAAATAGCGCATATAACATTTCAGCATGCGCCTTTGCTGTGAGGTTTAGCTTTATTTTTTGTGTATAATCTCTATTTATTTTTGTGTTCCTGGATATCTAAATTTTCCCGTGGAGATGAATAAAGGATTTATGTACCTGCCTATGAGTGCTTTGTTGGGGTCAGACGCTCATCCTGGAGCGTATCCTGCCTTTTTTTATGCAAAGGTTTGGGACATATTAGATGGTTAGCAAACAATTAGTTCTCATAGTCAGCATATTGGGAGGAATGGGCAGATGTTCAGAAAACCTGAGGGACTTAGACAAGGAATAATTCTTTCTGAGTAGATGACAACATCTCCAAACTGGCAAGGCTTGTGAGATCCTGGTCACCAGAGCTGAGTATCTACTGACAATGGTCCAAAAAGGGAAAGAGCGACAGGGTGTTGGATGCTCATGGCTCTTTGTTTTGCCAAATTCAATTACGGCTACATGATCTGCCTGCTGAATATGAAGCAGCACATCTGAAGTCCAGGGACAGTGTTCATACTGAGCTCTGTCCATCACCCAGGTGGACATGTGAGCATCAGAACTGGAAAATTATGAAAGTTCTAACTGCACCTTCAGCCAAACCACCAACAATCTACAGCCTCTAAAGCTGCATCCTAGGTCCTCTGCTCTACTTCATTAGAGTGAGCCAATCACACTACTGTTCTTCTTAAGTTTTATTTTAATTATTATTCTTTTTAAAACTAGAATTGGTCCCTTATCTCCTCCTACAGCTTTTGAAATATTCAAATGGTTCCAAGGCCAAAACATCCAATAATATCAGCATCATTGTGCTTGTATATGTAAAGTATATGACTATAGGAACCGAGTATTGATTATCTAAAATTGAACACCGGGACTTCAATTAATTAAATGTTGCCCACTGTAATGTCACATTACTCTACCAAAGCCAATTTTTAAACGCAATATTTTTCTTAAAAGTCAGTCTTTAAGAGCCCCCCCTTTCAGGCAAAATCAATAAATGTATTACTGTTATTGGCAGTTATACAAAATAAGCTGTTTTGTGTTTAATGGAGATTTTTCTCCGTCTCTATGAGCTGTTTTCTCCGTGCACATATGCGTAGTTCCCCCAGACTGAGAGTTACTCCACCAGTGACAGATTTTAAAATGTATGTTTAGCAGATTTTCTGATCTTTGGGTTTTTTGGGTCAGTGAAAAAGTATTGATATCCATGTTTTTATGATTAATGTTTTGAAGTTCACGTCTATGAGGACTTAATGCAGTCTTTAAATTTCCACCCTGGCGAAGAAGGCAAGCACTTATGTCACCTCATGGCAGAAGAAATTCACAAGCATGACTAAGTCTATATGTACATACTATATGTACGTGTACATACATACTCATACTGGACGGGGCACACACACACAGACCACACGCACACACACACACAATTCACTCATACACTCACACCAACAGTCAATTTAGAAACTCTAATTCACCTGACACACATCTCTTCCCAGAGGAAACTCACATCACCAAGAAGATAACATGCAAACTCCACAGACACACACAGATACACAGACACACACACACACACACAACCCTGGAGGTGTGAGACAACTGTGCTTCCCGCTGCTCCACCATATATATAAAGTGGCCCCTTTCTATTATTGACATGACCCTAAATTTAAGTCAGAGGGAAATTTTACTTTTCACTATTCCTCACAATTCTCCATTTCTTAGCACAGATCTGAGAAGAAAATACAGCAAGAGGAAGAGAAAGTGAAAGGAATACCTTTGCTGTGTCGCGGATCCTGCTTTGAACTTTTGTTTCCCCACTGACTTGTCAGTCTTTGAGGGAACTGGACTGGGCACAGCGGAGTTCGACCTTCCATCAGTTCCACTGAAATCATACAGAGGACTGTGTAAGGTATTTCATACAGAGCTGTTCCCATCGTGAGAAATCTCCTTAACCATCGTTTAATTGATACTGTTTACAATAGTTAAACATTCAACAAACAAATAAACAGATTTGACCCCCAATCACAACTCCAGCCATGACTCAATGCATCCAGGTACAGCTGTGACCACAGTAACTGCTCTGAAAGCAATACTTCACATCTTAAAACTCTTTTAGAAAATGTGTTTTATGGTACATGCTGCTTGCTAAAGATTTAGAAATAAAGAAACCTACACATCAAGACAATAACAATTTTTCTTCTTGTACAAGATGATCCTTTGATGATCCACAGTGCTCTGAATGGCACAGAGTACATGATATTTATAAAGAAGACGAATGATAGGTTGGTGATATGGTGAGGCTAAATAACCAATCACAGATAACATGAAACTTAGATTAAAGTGTGGCTATGTGAGAAAACCTGCACATTTCTTAGACAGAAAACTTATTCTGGCACAAGCGATTTATTTAAAAGCATTTAAAATAAAATGAATAATTTATCATTTTAACTATATTTATTACCAGGCCATAGTAATGTGCAATGTAAGTATTTTTTGGATCTAAGAAAATCTGAGATTAACAATTCCTAATGTGCACAATTAATTTAATATCACAAGGAGAATCAGGATTCTGTTTCTTTGCTTATTCCCCTCAAAATACAACCTTATTAATGTTGCGTTCACCCTGATGTGCTAAATTACAGCGTTTTTCATATTTTTATTGTAATATTTTACAATGCTGAAATTGATTGTAATAGAACCCCTCACCGGATTTTGTAAAAATTCACGGGCAGTCCTAAATATCCACACACCTCCAGGAATTTCACTCTTCAAAACTTAAAAAATAATTACAGATTTCTCACACCCTGAACACAACCTAGTTCAGCTCCATTCCTCTGAAAGACACTACAGAACTCTGGACAAAAAAGTCCCCAAACACAGGACCTGGTTCTGCCCTCACCCTCTCAAACAGCCGACCAGGACAAAATACTCCGCTGGAACGTCTGATATTTCTGGGTAGTTTAATCTAACAGGTTCAAATCAGCATTCCCCCAATCACTTTATAATCTTTAATGAACAAATTAGCTGTGAAAATAGAAGGATTTCTGCAGTGTTGCAGACATCAGCTCACAGGCAAGTTTCTTGAAGCACATATTAGAATAAAATTCATGAAGAAAAAGAGGAAGATGAAGAAATACCTTTCTGCTGTTTCCTGTTTGACGGGGAGATGATCTGCCTTTGACTGGTCACTCTTTATGGTGGTCACAAGGGAATCTGACTTCTTTTCATTTCTATTAAAATCAGAGCACAAAGTGTATTAGAAATGCTAAAATGAAACAAGCCAGAGACAAGAACACACTAACAAACAGAGGCTTTTTATATTATAAACATAACTAGAACAAGGAATAAAGGCAAGGGTGGGGACAAATAACAACAACAAAAGCTCAAGGTCAGGAAGGTGGACAGGACAAATGAGAAGCCTGGAGACTGGGCTTGAAAAGACAGCTGTACAGGAGGAAAAAGGGAGACCGGAACAAAGACAGGAACGGGCAAATTATTAAGAGCAGTAACTGGAACTGGAATGACAGAGAGGTTAAGGGGCATTTGGCAGAGGCCTATATCCAGAGCACCATACAATCATTTTTAACAGGGATAGTCTTACAGTCATTAGTTACAGAGACAGTCTTACAGTCATTAGTTACAGAGACAGTCTTACAGTCATTAGTTA
>JBBPCY010052991.1:0-12884 GCA_037974405.1 Brachyalestes nurse
ACTGTGAAAAGCCATAACATAGGTTCTGGCTGGAACCTCTACAGGGGGAGGCGACAGGGTTTCTGCCCACTTTTGATTCGGTGAATGGTCATTTTGCTACTATAAGAAGTCCTCCGTATCCAGGACTTGTTGGGAGAATCTTCAACCTGGGACCGCTCTGGAAAGAACGTTCTTCTCCTTCTTAAGAAGAAAATAAAGTCTTTGTCATGAGCGAAGTATCTTTTGTCAGTTTTGATGATTTTCTCACCTTCCCTAACAGGGGAATGCACAAAGGTTGAACAGTTGAAAATTATTATTATTTTTATTATTATTATTATTATTTTTTTTTATTATCATTATTAAAAGCATTTAAATTCAACACCTAGCTCACTAGTGTTCACTCGGCAGGTTCCAGAGGATCCATCATTAATAGTCCAGCTTTATGAAGGCGTAGATTATTTAATTGCTACAGTGTCCAGGTGATTTCACCAGTAAAATTGTGAAACTCCGGAGTTTGAGGGATCCTCAGAAGGCTCACAGTGAAGGAGGGATTTTCCTTCAGTTCAAGGAACCTTTTTTCTGCTTTTAGATGTCCTCATAGGTTCTTTTTTCAGTAATTTGAGCACTGGGGATATTCTTCTTCACTTCTTGGGACCAGTCTGACCAGTGCGTTCGCTCTCCTGTGTGCTGTCAGTGATAAAGTGACTTTTCTTGTGTTCTGACTCTCTAGTCTTGTTGTTGTGTAGTAAATGTTGTGAGGGTACCACTTTACAATAAGACCACCCTTAAAATTGCTTATAAATGATTTATAATCAGGTTGTTAATCAGGTTGTACAGTTTATAAATGATTAATAAGCAGTTATAAACAAATTATAACAGTCGCCATACATTGAGCTAATCTGGTCTCTTTCTCAGGCACAATGTTAAACTGTCAGCTTCATCAGGTCTTTATTAACATGCTACAACAAATAAAACACCAGATCTTGCCAAATAGTGAGCCAGCATCGATGTATGATAACTGTTATAACTTGTCCATCATGTCAGGTGTCTTGATGTAGTTCCAGTTCAACTCCAGTTTAATCCTGACTCATAATCCACTCACTGTTCTGTTTTAATCAGGAGAGTACAGAAGTTCCCCTCATGATTTCTTAGTAGCAGCCTGGTAATGGCTGGGTAATTTTGTGCAAATAACTTCTATTTATTCAAATTTTCACTGACTGTCTCATAACTGAACAAGAGTTATAGCATGGTGAATCTAGAATTGAATACAAAGTATTTTCAGAGCATTTCATTTGACTTTATAGTTTATATAGTTCTTGTCTCTGTGTCTCTGTGTGACTGTGTAGTTGTAACATAAGCAATTTCCTTAAGGATCAGATTCTGATTAAAGTAGGAAAAGTCAGAAATAAACTTTTTACACAAAAATGTAAGTAAGAATATCAGTAATTAGTTGGTAAAGATTCACTGTGATATTGGTGGCTTTAATATTACATCTATTTTGTTTGTTACTTTATTAACAGTTTATTTATTAACTTTTTTTAATCATTAATGGCTTTCATCTCCCAGCAATTTAAACCTCCAGAAATTGATTACAGTTAAAACTGTTGTCCAGGTTTATATAAATTAGTTTGTAGGTTAATATAATGTAAAAGAGTACTGTTTCTTTGTTGACAGCCTAAATAGCTCTTTAAATAAACTTATTTAAAACACAATACCTGTTAGATGAATATGGAAAAATAAGCAAATTGCCATAAAACCTCAATGACCTGCCTAAAACTGGAAATAAAATCTTTCTGGTGTTTAATGGTTTTATATAATTTCAAAATAGAGTTTTTTTTATTTAGAGCACTTGGAAAGAAATATTTTTTTCTGTTGTCAGGGACAGTAAAATGATGTTTGGGGTCAACTTGACTCCCTGGAAAGAAACAAAAACAATCTCCCTCCATTTAGTCAAGGCACAAAAGCAGAGGGGCGTTTCCAGGCTATTGTCAACATCATCCAAATCAATCCAAACAAATGTGTGTAAAATGTTAAAACAGCTTTTAAGCAGCTAAAACAGCCTTAAGCCGACCCTAAAGAGCACAGATGTGGGGGAAAAAAGCATAAAGGGCCCATTTTGTCCCATTTTAATCAGGCAGAACACTTTTAAAAAACACTTTTACTCATTTATTGACACCTGAAACACAGAATAGAGCCAAATCGACCGAATTCTCCTGTAATATTTAATATTAATATTCGCTTTTATATCATCCAGCTGCAGCACACAGCCTCTACCCAGAAGTGGAACAATCATTTTCTCTCCTTACATAAGATTTGTACCATTGTGATTATGTATAGACACGTTTAGAGTTTGTGAATATGTGAAATCTCTTGCACCCAACTATTACCTTTTTATTCATTCTGAAATTATGACTATTATGAGTATTATGACTCTTATTATTATGCTGATTGTTGTGATTATGATTATGATTTTTATTATTATTATTATCGATATTATCTTTATTGCGTAGAATGTGAGTATAAATACCGTTTTTTAAGACCTTAACTACGCAAAAAATGTACACTGTAGCATTAATTGTGCATTAACGTCTGTTTTATTCAAACAGATGACTGAAAATGTATAGATTTTTTTAAATGATGTTTTTTACTGACCCATTACTTTCCTGCACCTTAACCTTTAAACTTTACTTTTATAATGTCTTTTACCTTATCAGGCTCTTTTCTGACCACAGGACCTCTAACTAATATAAATATTTTTAAATACTCAGTAACCCATTTCAATGCTTCAATCACACTTGTATTATTAAATTCCTCTATAAGTACAACTTAAAATATTTCAAGTGTGTTTTAAGACTGTATAAGCCTTGAAGGGGAACCCTGACTGTATGCAAAGCAGAGAGGACAAGTCCCTGATTTGTGTTTACTCACACACACTCTGATAAGAGCGAGCTCCTGGTATAGGTCAGAGGATTCCCCCAGACTCTTGTGGTCAAACCTGGAAAGCCCCCCCAACCCCAGGCCTCACCGCACTCGCCGCAAATGAAGAACACACAAACGCCGTTTCAAACAGGGAAGTTGTTTATAAAAAGCAGAACAAAAAAAGCAGTTAAAAAGAGCTGAGACACAGAAAGTCGTTCACCCCGAGAAACCAACCCCGCAGCCCCCCTAAGGTCAAAGCCTGTGCCCTTCCTGCACTCTCCCACAAAGCAAAACCAAAAAACGAGAAGGACCTCGACGTCAGTGTGAAATCTCAGGGTGTTCGTGGTTGAGGATGCGAAATCCGGTGAGGCGTCATCACACACACACACACACACACTGCATGCACTCTACTATAGCTCTGTCTGACCTCTGACCTGCTGGCCCAGGGTTTGAAATGGTCCTTTAATCCCTATTCCCTACACCTGAAAACCAGGAAAACGCTATAGAGCCGAGTTACAGATACGTGTTTCAGGTAATTACACTCTGCTGCATAAATAATGCATCATGTAGTAGCACTCTGTCCACTGTGGGACCATACAAGTGCCCCACTGTTTTCCCCAGACTGGCTAAATAGTGCACTCTATACTAAATAGGTCATCATTTAAATACAGGCCTGCTCTGTTTATACTGATTTTCCCCTTAAAGGTGAATACAAGCCTAACCCCACCACTGATCCTTCATATTAGGTCTGCGGACCTCATTCAGTTCCTTTCAGGTACTTTCCATTTTGTTTATACAGTGCTACCCAGAAAATTCTACATAAATTCTCTTCATTGTATGTTTTCTCGTTCAGCTCCTGAGAAAGAACCTTCCTCTAATCTCAACCCAAATTGGGTTATAGATCTTAAAATACTCTTTCTTTTCTCTCACTGCTCTGATCTTTATTCGATCATCAGATCTTCAGATCAACCAGAAGATTAAAAAAAAAGCCTGAAATTTGTCTCAGAGATCAAATTCGAGTCTCACAACTACCAAAGTCGGACAGTTTTGATCCATAATGTTGTTAAAGAGAAGCCAATGAGAACCGCAGAAGAACGTCAGTCTTAGTTTTTTTTTTTCTTTTCAAAAGTGGGGGTTTAAGAGGAACAAGTCGGACTTCAGAAATCTTCCTCTGGGTTTTTATAGGATGCAAATTGTGTCAAAGCACCTGTAAGCAAATCTAGGTCACTTTTTATGTAATCTGAATAGAACCGGCCATTGGTGACATAGTATACTCTGGTGGTTCCCAAACACAGCCTCGGGACTTCACATTTTAGTTTATTTCCGCTGTTTCACACCTGATAGGGTTCATAAAGGGTTTAATTACCTTGGAGTGTACCTAAAATAGGCTGTACATCTGGCTAAGACCTGCACTGATGGAATGCTGACTAGTTTCACATGTAGTGTCTTAAGATAGTCAAGCCCTTCCAGATGTGCAGGAGCGAGAAAACAGTCGTTCTCTGGGTATAATCTGAACGACAAATCGTCTCTAAGATAAAATTAAAGAATTTGGCAGTGGACAGGATTAGGATTAAGACCAGATTTGGTTACAGCAAGGCTCAAGAAGTCTCTCACCACAAAGACGGGCTGCAGAAAAGACGGGCTGCAGCTCTAGACACTAGATCTCAGCAAAGTCCTAAACTAAGCAAAAAGCAGAGCAATGCATCATGGGAAATGTAGTCTTTCTTTGCAGTCTTTTCCACAGTCTACACTGGCCCGGAAGCGTTCACTAAACTACGACCTGAAGTCCCGTGGGACACTAGAGAGAGCAGTGAGGACACCCGATTAGACCTCTATGGAGAGGTGCCGGACCCTAGGGTACTTCATGAACACATGCTCTACACTGGCCTATTTTATTTTATATTAAAACTCAATGCCATCTAAAGGTTCTGCTTTCCCGACGGAGCATGTTCGCCGAGAAAGCTGAGAAATGCATGAAAAGTGCTATACAAATAAATCTATTATCTACAAAATGATACATTTTTATTTCTGAGGTAAAAATATTTTTTTCAGTTTATAGGATTATTAATTAGATTCATTATGTTGATTTGGCCTGAGCGGGCGGGAACCTGTGGGGACCTTGTTATTGGCTGAACCAGCACCCCATAGGCCCGCCCTGTACTCAATATTGATGAGTCACTCATTTCTGCCAACCAGGGATCGATGGATTCACCTGCAGGTCGACAACAAGCGCCGACATTGAACAGATTGTTCTATAGGCCTGTATTGGTTTAGGCATGTAAACTGATGCACGCCGAAACCAAAAAGTGATCAAGGTTGGTCTAATACGAGGTTCCAGGTCAAAATGTTTGATGCCCAATTAAATAAATCAATCAGAACATATCCAAAAGATTCAAAGCCCCAATTAGGAACTGCTACAATGGCCACACCGGTAGAGAAATCCATCAAACGCTAGCACTGCGACTTGATGACATCCATTATGTATGCATTTATCCTGCTCTTAATGGATTAATAAATTAATAGAGCTTGCCCTGAAAAAGGCTGTGGCACTGTTTTGGCAATTCCTGATTAGGACATTAAGGTGGAAGTCAGTGGGACGTCCTTTTTTTTTTTTTTTGTCCAACCGTTGTGACTGTCAGCACCTTAGCTAATTGCGAGAAACACTGCATGTTTTAAAAGAAGGAAATGATAATGATAATAATAATGATGTTAATAATAGCAATAATTTAGAAAGAGGTCTAAAGAGAGTATGAAAGCTGCTAGATGACAGAGGAACAGACAGCACAGAAATAAAGTTCAGTCCATGTCAGTTGTCCTGGATAGTGTTGCCTGTAGTGGGTGGACAGTTGTGTAAACATTTGCACGGGTGCTGCTGCCTTGGCTCAAAGTGAAAACGGTAAACGTGGGGAGCGCCAGATACCCCCTGTTATCGAGCCACGGCAATATTTCCTGTGTGTATCTGCGTGCACGTGCACCAGACTGAGAGAGAACACGTGATCATGAGTCACTTTCAGGATTTCGGATGGAAACAGGTAGGCCAGTAGGTCCTGTGCGTCCTGGATGGCATGGTGGTCCACCGACAAAAAGTTCTGGTAGCCAGGGCTCCTGGGGACAGTCCCTGTCCTGTAAAACTGGTCCACGCTAATAGTGCTGCCGTAGGTGGACTACAATAAGAAACAGAAAATCGATAGGACAGCCCACCCTGGCCATGCTTGATAGAACAGCCCACCCTGATCGTGCTCGATAGGACAGTCTACCCCTTACTGGGCTCAGTAATACACCCCATCCTGACCAGGTTTGACAGGACAGCCCACCCTGACTGCACTCGATAAGACAGCCCACTCTGGGGTAGGAGCGCCCACCCTGGAACAGGACAGCAAACCATGGGATAGGAAAGCTAACCCTGACTGCTCTCAAAAGGACAGCCCACCTTGATCAAGTTTGATAAGACAGTCCCTGCTCTATAAGACAGCCCACCCTAGGATAAGATAGCCCACCCTGGGATGGGACAGCCCACTCTGACTGCGCTCAATAGGATAGCCCACCCTGGCCATGCTCAATAGGATAGCCCACCCTGGCCATGCTCACTAGGATAGCCCACCCTGGCCATGCTCAATAGGATAGCCCACCCTGGCCGTGCTCGATAAGGCAGCTCACCCTGACCATGCTCGTAATTACAACCCGCCCTGACCATGCTCAATAGGAAGAGGTTTCAGTATTCTGCAATCAAATGCCCTACAAACACAAAACACTCATCCATAGAAAGAGTCTAGAAAGAGTCTAGAAAAGAAAGACACTTCTCGCTGAGATTCTTAAGGGATACAGAGTAAGAAAAGTCTCCTCCTACAGGTGGACTTAATTGTTTGTGTGTGTGTATGTGAGTACATGTGTATTATAAAGTGGCAGGTCGTGCAATACTGCAAATCCAGGCCTTCTCTCATGCAGTTGTCTTATTTTTCTTTTTTTTTTCCCTGAAAGGCTTCTTTCCCGGGTCATGGCACCAGAAAAACAGCTCCGCCTCCGCCGCAGGGCCGCAGAGAAGCGTCAAAAGAACAGCGGTGAGCTGAACTTGAGAAACAAGATTACAGCGAGGACGTAAACTCTCGTTCTAGGGATGTGGACAGTCCCGCCAGGAGGAAGCGAGAGAGTGAGATCATTGTTTTTGTCTGTGGCTTCGTTCTGTGTGGGAGTGTGTGTACATGTGTGTGTGTGGGTGTGTGGGTGTGTGTGGGCGTGTGTGGGTGTGAGCCCACGTGCTTCGATAGCATCAAATGGAACGTGCTTGAAAAGCGTCACGCAGCTGAAACCCTCTGTTCGTCAGTCTGGACACCAACAGGTTTCAGGAGGTGAATTTGAATTCCTTCGAAGTCCATACGTCTCTTTCCTTCTCCTTTTCCATCTCACTCTCTCCCTCCCTCTGTCCGTGGCGTTATGTAAAAGATCAGCCAGATCTTAAGACTCCTCTTCTCCTGTGGAAACAGCCAGCCTCGCAGCCACCGAGAGGTGGTCCGTCAGGCCGGCCAGCTGGGTGATGAAGCTGAACTCCTCAATGTCCTGCAACAAACAAGACATGTGACATTAACATGTTAAAGTCCACTAGTGAATGAAGTTGGTTTGTTGCTTCTATAGAAGAAGATCCACATATGAAATAATACCCCTATGAAGGACTTTTACATAATAATTATAAATAATATAATTGCTTAATTGAAAATGTATTAATTGAAGCTAATTAACACAGTGTATTAATTGGTTAACTACCACAATCTATTAATTGAAGTTAATTAACACAATGTACTAACTGAAGTTAATTGACACAATGTATTAATTGAAGTTAATTAACACTTTATCTCATGCAGTCATCTTTTTTTCTGTTTATTTACAGAGAGGCTTTTTTCCCGGGTCATGGCACCAGAAAGAATGCTGCTTTAAATTAATTTTATAGATTCAATATAAAGACAAATAATTGAAGTTAATAAACACTAGTTTTTCACTATGAGCTTTTCACTAGTAGTAAACTTGTGGGCAAAATGTATGCAAATAATAATATCAGTTAGGTGAGGTCCAACACAAATATCAAGCAAAATGCTTACAGTAATAGGGCCACAGAATGCATCATCTCTTAATCACGATTGTGATTTTGGTTTCTGAAGTAATGATCACAGAAGGCTGCAATATGCAAACGTGCTTTTAACCAATCACAGTGTTTCTGACAGGGCGACCAATCACAGCTCCAGGTGAGTTACTGGATGTTCTGATGAATCGAGGTCTTGATATAATCCAACAAAAGTCTCATTTTTAACCATTAAAGGCTAAAGGTGAATTAGCACATAAATGAATGGGGTGTTGTAGTCAGATTAGATAGGCATATTTAAATGTGTTGGTTTTGTGACATCACAAAAACAGATTTGAAAACGGGCTGTTATTGTAGCTTATTTTCCATACATGCACTGCATGGATGGAGAGAAGTAAACGTACCATTTGAAACAATATTTATAAACTTTAAATTTATAGACTTTTTAATTCCAGAAAAGTGATTATATGGGCCCTTTAAAATGTTGAAAAAACATCACAATCACAGTAGCAGCAGTAGTCAAATCGCAGTACTGATTTGTTGCACACGGTGTGCAGATCTATCCAGTGGATGTAAGGCTTTCATCCCATCCATTAAGTCTTTGCTGCTCTGTAATCTATTAGTGGTATTTTGAATGTTTGTGGTGCTCGGCCACAAGTATTTGCCAGACGTTTTCAGACATAATCAGTGAATGCGGTGTATTTATGAGCCTGTTGCTAATGTGTATAGGCCTATAATAATGAAACTTTAATAATGAAATAAAGTGGCCCCTTATAGTCACATGTGAACACACCACAGCACACAGTGCGAAATGTTTTCTCTGCATTTAACTCATTCACCAAGTGAAGCAGGTGGCTGGTGTGGGCACAGTGAAGCAGGTGAGGGGTGTGGGCACAGTACATTGCTGAAGGGAACCTCAGTTGTGACACAAGCAGTTGGGATTCGAACCCACAACCTTCTGATTGCAGAGCCAACACCCTAACCACTAGTCCACCAGCTGCCCCATAATGCTCATGTTCATGCAACACAAAAGATTACTGCTTAAATTATAGCTGTTACCTATTTACTTTTTAAGGGCACAGCTCTATTATGTGTTGTATATTTATTCATTCTAATAATGTAATTTATTTAAAATCACTGATTTTAACAAAAGTTCTCTGACAGGACATGCATATGTCACAAACATGCCCTTTTTAACGGTTTAAATCTGTATTCACAGCACTGTGCAAAAGTCTTGATCCCCACATTTCTTCACATTTTGCTTCCAGAGATCCAGACTTTCTTGTACTTTAATGTGTTCTTGAGGAACAGTTCTCCAGGCTTCCTGAAGGACTTTCAAAGTTTCAGTCAGGTCAGTAATGCGTATTTAATATCCATCTTTCATTGACAGAGGTTGAGCGATCAGGCAAAAATATTATATTGTGATACTTCAAGTTTTTATAATATATGATTTGTTCCCATTTGTATTTTTTGCCTTGTGATTTTTGCCTTGTGAGTATCAAGGACTGGTATTAAACTGGAACTGGTTACTAACTGGTCGATACGGAAATATGGATGAGCTCCTGCACAAACTGTGTTTGCTTTTGGAGTTTATATAGAGTTAATGCATTCTAACATAACTGGTTTTTGTAAGTGGTAGACACTGGATCGCGCCGCTCTCATATATATTTCATTACTTCTCCCGAAAAGGAATAATAAAATAAATGTTGAATATTCACGTATTTATTGTTTTCAACAAATTATGGAGAGTAGCATAAGAGTATCGGTGTCATGTCGGGCGTGCTCGGGGAGTGTGGCGAGGCCCAGAGGCAAGTCCCATTGATTGTATTTTATTATAAAAGACACAGACTCTACACCTAACAAAACAAAAAGTCACGAGAGCCTTTAAACACAAAGCATACATAAATCACGGACACAAGTGGAACAGGTAGTGTGAGGGATAAGTGTGCGGGTTAACCAGCAACTCAATACATAAACTCTTGCAACTTAAATACATACATGACACAGACCTACACCAATCACGCAACATAATCACTTACTCTAAACACAAGACATTTGACACAGTGACACTATACACAAGTCCCACATATACGTGTGCCCAATAGTGGCCTCTACTGGCCACTGGCTGAGACCTGACAATCGTAAATATCGATAACGATATTGATGTTAATATTGGGAAAATCCTAACCATACCCATTCGATCTCATTAGTTGGAACTGGCAAAAATTTGTTTCGCAAACTGCTCTGCACTAAATCGAACTAAACAGGATTAATTACAGTTGGTCTGTGTTCTTTATGTACTTTTCTCAGAAAAGCATCTCGAGACATATTATGATCACTCTAACGATAAATATGTCCATATTACTCAGCTCTATGTCAAATTATTTATTTTGAATATAGGCTTCAAAACAACAGTAAGGCCAAGTTTCCTACAAAGGCCTTCATCATTCTGGACAACATTACTGACCATCTGAGACTTCACTGAGATAATTAAAAACAATGTCATTTGTTAAAGCCTCATTTGCTCGTTGCAGCTAAATGAATAAGAAATAATACATCATGCAGTCCTAGTTTCTTTATTTAAAAACTAAGAACATGGAGGTCAGAACCATTTATATTTCATAATGGCTTTCATTTAATCTTCTTCGAGGGACAGACTGGACCACAAGAACAGGGATATTGAATCTTCACATCTCTTACATAGAAAATATTGACATTGCTTCATTTGTACTAGCAGGCTAATGGTTATAGATGTGAGGAAAGTCATTACTTATATTTCTATGGTTTTTTATACTGCAAAGCCTCTAAGAAACTACTTTTTTTTAAGTAAACCTTTACACCCTGAACTCAGCCCCAACAAAACCTTTTCGAATGTTTTGCCACACACTGGGTCCATTACAGCAGCCTGTATTGTAGTGCTTGGTCATCTACTCCCCCATGTCCTGTTTGGTATACAGTCACGAGGCAAAACACACACACATACACACACATTCTTCACCAAAAGCCCTGAAGCAGAGACACACCCCTGGGATCTAGAGCGTAAACGTCAACAAGTCGCTCAACAGGAAATTAGGCAATGAAACATCAGTCAGAACACAAAGGTAAACATGCGCACACACACACACACACACACACACACACACACACCAAGTACAAGACCCTGTCCAGGAGTAAAGATGAAGCTTGTTTGTGGAAAAACTGAAACAGTGGAGGATGTGGGCACCAAATTGGATTTTCCCACATTCCCTTAGACAGTGTTAGTCAAACCTTTCCACTGCTCTGGACTGACCTTCTCAGTGCATTTCAGACCCCAACATATTCAAACCAACCAACCAACCATATCGTCCCAGTGTGGCATTACAACCTTCATGTAAAGCTAAATGGTTCTCTGAGAAAATAAAGTGATTTGTCTTTAATTGACTGGGCATTAAAGGTCACGTCCCATAGACTGGCCTTCACCAGAAAAATAAGGTATTGATCTATTAGTGCAAGGTATATATTTTTACTTATTTCTATAATGAATCAATAGTAGAAGTATAATCACTATATATATATATATAGTGCTGTGCAAGTCTCGAGCCCCCCTTATTTCTTCATATTTTGCTTCCAGAGATCCAGACTTTCAAAGACTCTCATTTCCAGTCCAGTCCCTGAACCTGACCAGTTTCAGAGGAATAAATAGTATTTTGCACCAACAAGGTGACTTTGAAAAGCAAAATTTAAAAAAGGGTGGTTCAGACTATAGGAGGCATAATATCATACCGATACCTGAGAGCATTCCTGAGGAGCTTTGTACTGACATAATGAATCAATCATGAGACATCACAGGCATGACTGGTACCAGAGAGTTGAAACACTATTATTTACTTCTCTTATAAACTAGATCTTGTGACGGCATTCCCAAAACCATTAGGGTTTCCTAAGTTTTCGAAAGTTTGCTAACGTTGCCTATGCTGGGCTAACGTCTTTTTCATTTCAGCCATGAGTCATTTGTTGTTCTATTGCTGGTAGCAGATTCAGCATCTGCTAATGGATTTCATTACAGTGCTGAATGATGTCCAGGGGCTCTTGGGTGAAATTATCCTCTCAGTACAACACACACATGCTTCACTGGGGAGTGATGGGAGCAAGATTAAACCAGTTTACACATCAGGGTAGTTATTTGGCTAAAAACTCACCCTTTCCTGGGAAATCCCACCCACTCAAAGCCTGATGCAGCACATTTGTAAAACAAAAAACAGCAGCTGCAGCATATTCATCAACCAGACTAATTAGTGCATTCTCGGTTATCCCCTTATGGTGTGGTTAGGCTGAACAGTTCCCATAATACGACCGCGACTCACTCTAGTTAGCCAATCCAGGGACCTCCAACTCTAGTCCTGGAGGTCTGGTGTCCAGCACAGTTTGGTAGCTCCCTCAAACACACCCACCAAACCTGGCCATTAACAGGTGAGTTGAACCAGGAGTGTTTGAGCTGGGAAATCACAGCCCTTCAGTTGGGGATCACTGCTATACACTCTATTCACTGCCCTTAATATATGGGGTGCAAGAACTCTTTTAATCTTCCGTATTTCATTCATTTATTGCGAGGGTCTTGGTTAAAAACATAGCGTAAACATGAAACAGCTACACTGGAACGTCTGCACTCCGGTTAAGTAGTAAAACGTAATCAAACAGGACAAAACAGGAGCACATGATATGCAATTAGGTTTGCCTCTCATATTCATTTCCAATTTAATTTGCTTGCATGGTCAAATAAAAGGTAACACAAATAACAGTGCAGTCATCTGGCCAGTTACTAGCTGCAAAACAGAAATCTAACATAATTTTGTATTACGTTTAAATTAGGGCTGAAACGATTATTCGAGTAATTCGAATAATTCGATTACAAAAAATGATCGAGGCAAAATCTTTG
>JBBPCY010053000.1:0-12883 GCA_037974405.1 Brachyalestes nurse
TCTATCTTTAACCCCTTTTAAGCCACAAGCTTTTGAAATATTGATGTCAAAATCCAGTATTTCTTTAAAAAAAAAAAACGGTGCTTAAAAGGTTAAAACACTAGTACCGGTGCCCCAAAATACCACAAATACTTGGTCTGTTTATTTTCAAAAACAGGAACAATACTTCTTTTTTTAAAAACGCAGTTCTCTTCCCAGTTTAATAACTGACACCATCCCCTAGCACCCCATCATACGACGCAAATAATCTGGGAAGGAAAAGCTTGCATGTAATCCATCTGAAGGACTTGAGGCCAGTTACTGCATCTTTTCAAGTCACTTAGAGGAGATTGCTAACTCCCAGTTTTGTTAAGGCAAGCAGATGTCACTGAGCAGCATTACACAGAAACATGAATGGCATTGCTGGGGATCAAACTCTCAATCTCCTGATTATATGGCTAATACTTGGATGGTTGTGCCACCAAGCAAAAAGACTAAATATTTTTCAAAATTACTGGACTATAGTGAAATGAACCTGTTTTTGAGGCTGATGTTCATATTTTTGCATTAATGTCTGTCTATACTGAAAACACAAACACACATACCTGGAAATTGCGAGAATAAAATCCAGGGAGACAGCACACTTGTACTTAGGTGAGTCCAGTTGGTCATCATGTCCAACCTGGCTGAGGAGCTGCAGGGTGACCAGAGAAGAAATCTGCAAGACAAAACACAGACATGGTGTTCTAAAACATTCAGGTAGGTGAGGTGACAGTTTAGACCCACAGTTGTGCATAGCCAATTCACCCAACAACGGATCAAAAGACAAAAGTCAAAATGTCAGTTTCATAAAGTAAACATAAGACTGTAATATAAACAATCAATGAAATAAATTACTCAGCATCTACCATAACATTTTTCAGTATCTATTATAGCGTATTCAGTACCTACTCTGAATGTCTTGCTGGCACAACTAGCATTATTAGAGGCCAATTATGTCATAACAATGAACAATACTTCATTTTAATTTCATGATGACAAAACACTGCCACCTACTGACTAGCACTCCATGGTATCATTAACATACTCAATTTAAATCAAGTCTAATTGCTTTGACTAAATTAAGTCAGAATTAATAGCATATCATATCTCTACAGATTTAATGAGTTATAATTACCTGGGAGAAGACGCTGGCTGTTGGCGCCACTCGACTGTCCACCACACTGTAGAAGATCGCCAACAGTCTGTCCAAAGGAAATGGCTTTGGTCCTAACAGATGGTTACTAGTCTAGAAAGAAAAGGAGAAAGAGAGAGAGCGAGAGAGATCTTGCTTGTAAAGTTGACAAATGATGAAGTGATAAATAAAATAAAAAAAACGGGTGCTGCCATTAACAAACGTTTAAAAAAATGTAAGCTGAATTCTCAAAACTAAAGTCGATATCTCACCACCACTGTGAAAGATTTCTCTACCATGAATCATTTCATAGCAATTCACTCTGAATAATGCTGTTTACATCTTAAGCATTTAATGATGCAATACATTTGGAAATGACTTGAATTTCCTTTAACATGTCTAATGAAGGTAATGACACCTGATGCTCATGAAACAATCGGCGACTTACTTTTTCATGTTTCTTCAAGAAATTGGTTTTCTTAATTTTCCCATGATGCTGTTAAGACAGTAAAAACATTCATTAGTGCCCCATCCATAAGAGCAGTGAGGGACAGTTTGATGGTACCTGCTTCAGAGCTCACTCTTAACACAGATAATTCACCCACTGGGTCCTATAAGTATTTCCGCAGGCCTAAATCTATATCACCTACAGTTGTGAATATAAGCTTTACCATCGCTGACTTTTAATATATTCCATGATTAATGTACATGTAACATGAAAATCTCCACCCATTAAATGATCAGTTATTAGTGTCACAGCTGTAGATTGCCATTTTATGTTTTCCTGAAGAAACTGCCCATTGGCTTCTGTAGTACAAATACAACAGAGTGAAATTAGGTTGAAAAACACTAGAGTATTTATTTACTGATTATTTTCTAGAAACTGAGCAACTACTATGAACATCAGTAACTACTACAAAACTAATCTGTACTTACAGAAGTACTTATGAGGACAATCAAAAACCAAGGTGAACATGAAAACAAGTCTGTTAAAGGTAAAGCAAGGTGATGCAGACCTTGAGGAAGAACCTGCGGTCCGTCCTGGCCGGGTTATAGGAGGCCAGGTAAGCTGCTATGAGCAGGAACTTGGAGTAATACGGCAACTCCACATGAGCATGAGCTGACAGACCTGCACACACAGTGAGAGAGAATCAGGGTATCTGCACATTTTGACATGCAAATTCAATGACATTTTCAAGACCTCTAAGAAGAAAAATTAAAACCACAACAGCAGGAAAAAAACAGCCTAGAATTTAGTTGATTTCAATAAGGCACATACTGTGTTTATTGCATTTACCCGTACTACACTCGCGATTCTCTCTGCTATGCACATGCAACACTATTCTTTCTACGGCATGTATATAGACCTATGGGCTACACACTGCCCCCTGTGCTATAAGCAGGGGCATGAGCTGGTAAAAAAAAATTAAAAAGGGGGGGGATGGGCTAACCAGTAACAGATCTTAGTGCTTCATTTCGCCCTAGAATTAAGTTAACGTGACCCTTTTTAAAATTCCAGACTTTTCAATACTTTTCAAGGATCCGCAGGGACCCCGGAAAATAAGACAGCAAATTATGTTCCCCCAAATTCTAAAAGAACAGCCTAAATGAAATGATTGGACACACTCAGTATGTGACAAACTGCCTCAATTGGCTTATTGTTTTAATAAAACAGTGCCATCTTTATCGCTAACAGTAGGGTATGGTTGGCAAGCAATATAATAGTTTACAGTAGTTTACAACGGACATATATAATTGATACAGCTGATATGTGGTGTCATGTGTGCTTAGCCAGTATAGTGGATCAGCCAAGCAGATTTTAGAACAGGAAATGATCAGAACACTTTTACAGACAAGCACTAGGTTTTGTTACTGCATTGTCTTGCGAAACAGGACTACTCTACTTAGGGGGCTCCGTTTTAAAACGATTACAGAATACCATTCACTCCAATTATTACCAATTATTTTAGAATTTAAAAAAACTGCAAACACTTCACACAAGATGAAATTACTTTCTGTAAAACTATACTCTAAAGTTACTCTATAATTGTAACTGCCAGACTACAAACTACATCACACTGCAGATTAATAGTGAATCAGTGCACAATTACCACCAAAACTATACATACTGCAGAATCATATTGGATTGAAACAGTTTAAGACTCAAATTTTGGACATGCTCACTCAAAATATTCTCTCAAGCTGCTTCATGAGCCATCTGGGACACTTTTTCAACAGACTTGAGTGATATACATGTTCATGCCTTCACTGGCTAGGAAACAAACACCTTGTGGGGATTAAAAAATATCTTCCCGTGTTTCGTAAGCATGCAATTCATGTCATTTGTCTTGAAATTAACATTTTAATGCATGAATTTAATTTATATCAAAGCTTATGAAAAACATGCTTCATTAAAATGCCTGAAGTGTATCTTTTGACAGTAGATCGAATACAAAAAAAATCACTGAGCTCCAGAAAAAGGTGAAAAGCCTTCATATGATCTTAAACAGAGGGGTGAGATCATAATAGTCTACCAATGGGCTTACAAATGAAAAGAAAGGAACAAGGAAACAAACCAGAATATGTTTTGTCTTTAGGTAATGATGGACTGTTGGTTTTTTTTTTTTTACTTAGTTAAGTGGTTCTTGCCATAATGTAGAGTAGAACTGTGGAACAGGATCACTAACTGTTTACCAACCCGACAGAACTGAGGATCCCGAACGAAAGCAAGAAATTCCACTAATGAATTCTTGACGAAGAATACCTGTTAATTAAACACCATTCCAGGTCGATACCTCATGAATCTGATTGAAAAAAATGCCAAGAGTGTGCAAAGCTGTCATCAGAGCAATAGGTGATGTTTTCTACAATGTAGGCAAAAATAAAAACAAAGGAAATCGAGAAGGAGCGTCCAAACGTTTGACTGGTAGTGTAGTATTGGTTTTTCTCTACTCGGTGGAATGGAGAGACGGGGCATTTGTCTGTGTATGTGTAGTGTTGGCACTCAAGTTTTTACACATGGGGGAAATCCTAAAGCAGGCTGTACAAATCCAGCAGATGGCCTGAGTGTGTGAGGGTCCAGAACACTGAGCTGGGACCGTACTACACAAACTACACTTGTGTGTTCACGTGTGTACCTCTTAGAGCTGTGACCTCCTTCTCATCCATCTGCTGCTGCTGCTGCTCCCATTGAACACTGACAGTATAAAACACATCAATAAGAGTCTCAAATGTGGCTAAACGAATAAAAACACAAAGATTGAATTAAATTCATTAAAATGAAAAACTAACCTTGAGTTTAAGGTGTCAAAAGTCAAAGATGCTTAAATAATGAGAACAACAATTATGTGCTACAAACCTGGACACCTCTCTCAGGTACACCGTCTGCATGGCTCTCTTCAGGTGAGGCTCGATGTTCCTCCACAGCTTGTGTGTGTCACTCTCTTTGGCTAAAAGACAGAAGTTTCAAAATTATAGAGCAGGAAATACTGCGGCCAAACTAATAATCTCAGAAATGAAGCAATAGTGTTTCTGAAACAGAATGTTCGTTTTAACCTTCTCCAATTCCACACAACACTTAACCACAGTGGCATATTTGCGATTCTGCACTAAAATTTAGCATCACATACAGATACAACATAGAAACCCAAAGCACAAATACAAAATGTTGAGTGTTTTACCTTCTCCTTTCTCCAGTGGCTCACAAAACTTGGAGAAATTAAGTGCAGCCTGTTGGGGAGGATATATATTATAGATTTCAGTCTTATTTTCCTCTCAATTTAAAAACACAGCACATATTAGTCCATTTTCTCTGCTCTAACTGAAGGGCCAAAATACATTAATTGTGATGAGACTTTAAATGCACACAGGTACTCAGAACAGGATTCGGAATTGTTGTCTGACGTTTAAGATTAAGGATTACTTCATACAGGTCAGAATGACATAGCTTTTATTAACTACTACAATATTACATGTAGTTTTTGACTACTATAGCCTTAAAGACTAACCTAGTGATGCTTTATAGCTCATGTTAGAGTTTCAGCCGCAAGGCTCTCAAGGACGATCTACAGGTGTTACCTCTTCATTAAAATCATTTTTTGCTATTAAAAATATGATTCGAAATTAAAAGTGCCCAGATTCCACCAACATGCCAATGTGCATGTACTTGCGGACCACCATTATTTATAAGTTGAACAACCTATAGAAAAAAAATGAATTAAAGTCGCTTGGATTAAAAAAAATAATAAAAAAAAGTGTGGATTGTTTTACCAGGTGCCGCAGCTCTCTCAGGTCTCTGCAGACAGAGTAAAAGACCCCAAGCATGATGTTGATGAAGGATGAATAAAATTCTGGAGAGTAGGAAGGATTACTGTCCAGTGATAGGATCTGTAGGAGCTCCGCTGTGACACAAATCAAACAACTGTTCAGTACAGCATTATATAAACTTGCTAGATTTTACTATCACAGTACCGTTTGCAGTTTATTACCACAGTTACGTTTCTTTCCTTGATATGTTTGTTTCTTTTTACTGTAACTGAAGTACCTGCTGCCTTGTTTTGTACCAAGAGATGGGAAAAAACAGAAACCCTAAAGTCATATGATTCTATTTACATACATATAACAGGTAAATTTACTTCTATAGAAATGTTTTGCTTCTGATTTTAGAAAGTTTTTTTTCCCATTCATTTTAAGTAATTGTATGTCAAAATTAGTATGAAAAATAAGGATGGAAGCCCAGGAAGGTAGTATCTATTACCTTTTGTGTAATCAGGGAAGTGCAACAGTAGAGGCTCGAAGCACCCTGTGTTGGGTCGAAACTTGTCCCACACAATTTCACTGAGCAAGATCACAGTCACATTATCATCTACCTGCCAGACAAAACCGAAGTCAGTCACAGAGACCAGAACACACAAACCCTGTCCAGAAAGAACACAGCAATTTCAATACAGTACAAGGAAAAAAAATATGTTGGTGTATGTGCAACCATCACACTCCACACCCTCTTCCTAGTCTCTTATTTTCTGTCATTTATGTAAACATTTCACATTTTTCAAAAGCATCCTATTAGAGGGAAGCAGGCAGAAAGAGGACCTGCTGAAAGAAAGAAGCTTGATATCACATGCGTGCTGGAAGAATATGAAACTGCAAAGTGACACTATAAGAAAAAGAAACAAAAAAAGAAAAAAAACCCTAAGATATTATTTCAGACAATATACTTGGTTTTACAGCATGTTTTCGAAAAAATGGCCATGTTCACAAAGCAGACCCAAACTGAATAATTAGAATAACGTACAATAAAAATATGAGTTACAAAAATAAGCTGAAGTACATTTCAGCAGAGAAGGCCTAAAACATTTAGTTAACGCCAAAAAAAAAATTGGCAAAAACATCAGAGTGTCAGTAACTGTCAACAAATTATTTATTTAAAATAAAAACAATATTTTACAATGAAATACCTGAACGCAGAAACACTTAAAAGGGTCAGGGTTTTTTTTTAAAGCAAGTGCAAGAGTAAATGTGCTGTGCTTAAACTGGATGCCGATCCAAACACTGCAATCAGACATTAACGCCAAGTATAAACTGCTGTAAAGCACAGATTATTACTCTGCAGCTGACTAACGTTAAAATATTATCCACAGAAAAGGGGTGATTAAAAAAAAGAAAGAATTGTCTAAGACCTTGTCCAATTTGAAATTATGTACTGTATATTGACCATGTAGTTACATAAAACCTAAAAACAATTGCATTAACACTTTGAATACTATTATACACATGGGCAGACCCCAGACAATCCACATTATTAACAATAAAATAAGCACCTAGACAGACTTGATCCAGGCAATAAAGGAGTTTACTCTGATTACATGGCTCAGGTGTGTTAGGAGGAATTGAGAATAACGGTCTCTGATAACAGGGCTCACTCCAGATAATATTGACCAGAATAAAAAGCCGGGTCAGTACCAGTTCCTGTAGGCGCAGAAGGCCGGGCAGTAGGTTGGCTTCCATATCTCTAAGGAGCTCCGCTCTTTCCAGAACCTTGAAAAAAAAAAACAAAAAAAAAACAGCAGATTTATACTTTATTTATTTCATGTACAATGAAAACTTCTCAGCTACAAACAAACCAATTTAAAATGGCACAATTTATAACATACAGATTAGAAAGCAGTTCAGTCAGGTGATCTGAGTTCTCATGACCTCAGAGACCCTTAAAATGACATGCAAACTTTCTAATGCGGTGATCTATGGTGCATATATGTGGTATCATGGGTGTAGCCTCAGCTAAAGTGATGACTAGTCTGTGAGGAATATCAAGACTTCAAAGGGATGCTGACCTCTGCAGGAATTATAACAGGATAGTGTCATGTTAGAATTTATGCACTATATTTCATACAGAAATGTGTGTTGATCCAGATGTTGACACTTATAGGCACTTGTCCACTTATAGGATTTTACAGGATAACGCACCTCAGTGGTCTCTGAAAGCCTGAACACAGGATTCTTTAAGTACTGGTCAGTGTGTACATCCCATTTAAAGAATAACTGTAGAGTCCTGGGTGGTGGCGGCCTCGTGGGTAGGATACTTGCCTCTAGACCAAGAGGTCAAGGGTTCGAATCCTACCTTCAGTATACCCCCACTGGGTTCTTGAGCAAGACCCTTAACCCTAAGGTGCTCCAGGGAGACTGCCCCCTGTAGTCAGGGAATGGAAGTTGCTTTGAATAAAAGCATCTGCTAAATGCTGTAAATATAAATTTAGTTTGGCATGATGAGGAGTAGGTCCATCATCAAGGTATTGCAAATTCAATCACTAGCGGCGTTGTAGCCTGGAGTCCAACAAAGCACAATTTTCTTAGGACAGGATGACCTTGTGATGGGCCAAACGTTTGTTTGTTTGGTGCTAAAGTAGACTGTAAGGTGGCAAAAATTGTAAAATCGTAAGGACTCACTATGTATCGTGTTTCTTTGGTGGGTTCCTGAGTACAGGCTTGCCTGTAGATCCGCACAAAGTCAGAGAGAGAAGAAGAGCGAGGGAGGAGAGCAGCCACATCTGCACCAAACAAAGTCAACAACACCTGCTCAAAAAGCAGCCCTGCAGAAACACACTCCACACAGCTCACTGCTGCATGAGGAACCTACACAGAGGAGCACACACACACATGCAAAATAGTTTATACATTTACAATCTCTTGGCAGTAAGATTGATTTGTACAATAAAAAGGGGGGGGGGTGTTGATTTGTATAGTTTTGTGTATAACTCGCACCTCCAGTTCTTTCAGGAGTGTAAGCACAACATGACTTTTCCCTGTGGCTCGGTGGCCGTAGATGAAGACTGAAGGATAGCAGTACTGCCCAGGCTGTAGGAGGAGAGAAGACTGATATGAGTACAACATACCACAGGTCTTACCATTGATTCAATTAGAAAATGAAACACTTATTATTTTGACAGTCGGGTGAGTAAATCAGTTACATGAAAAAAAAAAAAAAAGAAAGGCCAAAAAAGTAGTAGTTAACTGAAGCTCAACAAATCATAAAATGCCTTTTAACGACTCCAAAATACTTTACTGTATGAAGCAGAAAGCCTTTGAATGTCTTTATTTAAACAGTTTTATGAAACAGTTTTTTAAAGAGTTTAATGAAGACTGCCCGACAGCAGACAGACACAGCCAATCGGCAGCTGTAAAAGGTGAACAAAGCCAAGCACATGTCGTACAATTGTCAAAATAATAAAAAAGAGGTCAGAGGTACTTTTTTATTATTGATTTTTTTTTTCTGAACTGGAAGCAAAAAAAAACTTCAGTCAAATTCTGTTTGTTTTTTTTAATCAAAATCAAAATATTTCAGTAGTGTGGAAAGATGTAAGACGCAATGTAAAAAAAAAAAGTCGTTTGACAAAATATGCACAGGTTGGTTTGGACACCATTTGAGATGACATTCAAAACCTAAAAAAAAGTTATTTACTCATATTAAAACCTTCTTCCTTTCATTGGGACGGTCTACCAGCCTTTAAACAACCAATACAATGGTTATACATGTCTAACATACATGCAGCCACACTTAAAGAAAAAAAAAAGAATCATTAGTCATACCTCGCCCATGAAAGCCAGAAGTGTTCCCACCTGGCCCTCTCTGCAGGGCAGTTTCTCTGTCAGAGTGCTCTCTTTGGCTTCAGGATAGCCACGACACTGCAGTCCAGACAGCATCTTCTGTAAAGAGAGGCAGACACAGCTGGGGTAACCTGATGAGCCTCGCACCATCTTTAATATTACATCTTCAGCTGCCACTGCACTTCTGCTCCAACTAGAATTTCATTGTTATTTCGTGGGAACAGAACAGTCATTTGCTTGAAACAAAGCTGTAACTTTTAAGCAGCAATATCCTCGCAAAATTAATCTGAGCTGGCTCTCAAGATTTCAATAACTCGCTGTGGTTAAGATATGAATGAAAAGGTTATCCACTGTAACATTTAGTTTTTAACAGTGACCATATTTTTACTAAAACTGTATATAAATTATCAGTGCACTTTAGTTCAATCAGAGCAAATTTAGTTACTTACTTTTTAAAAGTAGAGACCGAACCAACGCCGGAGCCACTCGCTCAGTTTCCCGCGAAAAAAACGTCACATCCGGAACCTGGGACTTGTAGTTTTGTAGAAACAAGAGCCGTTCACTTATTTAACCCCTTCAGATCCGATTTCTTTGCTTACTGGAAAAAATACCTAGCTAATATTTACGGTTCTAATTTGTTTTGTTGCCAACTCCGTTTTTTTGTTCATGAACACAGGACTAAATCAACGTAAAATAGTTTAAAAATTTCAGAATCAATTGCCATGTTTTAATATAGTAATCACATAACAAATATATATTAACTGAACATTTTAACAGTATGTCTGTCTGCATGTGAACATCTGAACTGAATGTATGTTTGAATGTGTGAGTGTGTGTGGAGGTCTGTGTGCATGTTTAATTTGTATTAAGATGTATTTATTCCTTTCCAATGAGCTGCTTTGAACCAGTTACAGTGTGGCACAATGCATTGGTAAATGTTGGCGTTTGTCACAAAAGACATGTGTTTTTCCTGTACAGTGTGCCCTCTTGCATCTTGTGGCCTCTTTGTTGTCATCGTAATGGCATTGTAGAGTGGACAAACTTTTCGGCTAGCTTCTCAAATGCAAATGTGATCGTAGCTGGAAGAATCTGACATGTGACATTATAGCTTCCCATTACATGGACACTCATCTGGGATACATGGGAAATGTAATCACTTCCATATCTAGGTGGAGACCAATTAGAAATCTGATTTCACCTGTAATAATGTTTTTGAACCCTAGTGTGCCACTTTGCATGGTGTAAATCTTGGTGTTGTGTCATCAAATCAAAGATCTCATCTGGTATATATTGTTTGAAGTACTCATATGGCCTCAAAGTATGTGCCACATTGATGGGAGGATTGTCAAAGGAAGTGTTGACTATGGTGGTGAATGGCCTCTGGTAGTAATGTGGCATGCTGACACTAAATAATAGTGTCTGTTAACACCTGATGTCCATTGTGATTGACATAAAACTTTACAAAAATCATGTGTTTTGCAACTATGAAATATATTCAAATTGACTTGAAATAATATAATTTCATAAAGTAGAAGTTGCATTACATGCTAAATGATTAGGCTATGAAAATAAATTAGTACTTATGAGGTTAAAAAGGTGCTTACTCCTCTTATCCGCCTGGTGAGTCATGCTTGTCTGGTCTGATGGCTAAAGCTCCCTCTGATCAAACAAATAATAATAAAAATAATAATTTATATAGCGCCTTTCACAAACCCAAAGTCGCTTTACATAGCAATGAGAGAGGGGGAAAAAAATTACATAGTCATGGTGGAAGGGAAATTTTAATTGAAAAGAAAGGTCTTGAGATCGCGTTTGAAAGATGATAGGGAGCAGCTGTCACGAAGGGTTTGCAGAAGTGAGTTCCAAAGTTTGGGAGCCATGGCACGGAACAACCTACCACCAAGAGTGGAGAGTCTAGTGCGTGGAACAAGAAGAATATTACTGTCAGAAGATCTGAGAGAGCGAGAGGGAGAGTAATAAGTCAGGAGTTGAGTAAGGTAGGGAGGAGCAAGGCTGTGGAGAGCTTTAAAAGTGAATAGTAAAACTTTAAACTTGATCTGAGCCTGAATTGGTAGCCAATGCAACTGAAAGAGTATAGGGGTGATGTGGGCAGAGAGTTTAGTGTGTGTAAGAACTCTGGCAGCAGAGTTTTGTATGTACTGTAACATTTGTAAGGATTTGCTAGGGAGGCCGATAAACAAGGAGTTGCAATAGTCAATGCAAGACATAATGAAGGCGTGGACTACACTAAGAGCATCACTGCTAGACAAGAATGGGCGTAAGCGAGCGATGTTGCCGAGGTGATAAAAAGCTGTTTTTGAGATGGAATTGATGTGTGACTCAAAATTAAGTGACATGTCAAAGAGCACACCAAGATTTCTGACAACCAAAGCAGACTTCACCAGCACACCATCAATACTGACCAAGAGATTCCCAGAGCAAGATAATGAGGATTTGGAGGCCACTAGTAATACCTCAGTTTTGTCCGTATTTAACTGCAGAAAGTTGTCCTGCATCCAGAGCTTTAGGTCAGTGATGTAAGCTTTTATGGAGTTGGGTGGAGAGACTGAGGGGGAGTGTGTACTGACATATAACTGAATATCATCACCATAACAGTGGAAGTTGAAACCATGGCTACGTATAATCTGGCCAAGGGGCATGATGTAGACGAGGAAGAGGAGTGGTCCAAGGACTGATCCCTGAGGGACAGGAGAGATCCCTGACATGACAGGAGAGATGGAAGATTTATATGGACCCATAGTGATAAACTTGTCTATTTGTTAGATAAGACCTAAGAAGGGCAATGTCTGTGATACCAGTAGATGAAACACGGGAGATAAGTTTTGTATGATTTACAGTGTCGAATGCAGCACTTAAATCGAGGAGGATAGGAATAGTGAGTAACCCAATCATGGGAAACATGGGAGGGCTGTTGGTCTATAGAGTTCATTTACAGTTTTATTCAAGTTACCATGGAATGTTTTGCAAATTTGTTTTTTTCTTTGCAGATCCATGGTTGTATCGTCTTTTGGAGGCTGTTATGTGTAAGTATTATTTACCCAAATTACAGGCAGAGATGTATTTAAATGTATCTTTCTTGCAAGGCAGTTTCATTTCTTCTTTTTGTTTGACTGTACTTTTTAAGTTAGATATTTGACATCATAAGTTAGAAAGAGAAACTTAATTTTAGTTTGCTTGTATCTGTACAGAGAATTAATGTGTGCCACATAACATATTGCATTACAGATGGAAAAATGGCAACTCTTCACTTAAGTTCAGTTTGAACATTAGTGAGGAATCGATGCAGAAACTGGATGACCACTTGAACCAGCTAATCAAACTGCGGTAAAAGCCTTTCTTCTCTTGTCCTCTTGTTACATTTTAATTTGTACTATGTTCATCCCACTGGTTCTTGGAATGCCAATGCTCCATTTCTGGCAGTAAATCAGAATTTACCTTTTTATTTTCAGGATGGACGAGTCTTTCAGGCTAACATATCTATTTAGATGGGATGCAATACGCTTCATAGGCATATTCAATCAGCGTCGCACTAGGATGCTTCAGTTCTTGTCTGATTTGGAGGAGTCTGCAGTCCAGCTGGATAAGATGAAGATGGGTTCCAGCATC
>JBBPCY010053010.1:0-12883 GCA_037974405.1 Brachyalestes nurse
TTCTGGCAAATTTAAGTGTCCGTCTGAGAGGGAACAGTTTAAGCAGGCAGGACGACTCCCTGCAGTGTTAGCGTTAGGCATGCTAGCTAGCGTTAGCAAGCTAGCTAGAGGTCGGATGGCCTTGCAGAACGCCAGTACTGTCACTGTACTTTAATACCGACTTGCAGATTGCGCAGCTCACCGTGCTGTTTGCGTGTCTAGAGTGAAGTATCTCCCCTTTTATGAAGGGACTACAATAATTGGCAATCAGAGGCAGAGACTGCATTGTGTGTACAAGCACGCACAGAGAGAGGAAAAAAAAGTCTCGACTTCTATCAGGCAGAGTCAACTAGTGCCTCTGAAGTTGACTAGTCGAGACTTTTTTTTCCTCTCTCTGTGCGTGCTTGTACACACAATGCAGTCTGTGTTATATATTATATATATATATGGACTGGGCCCAGGCATGGGCTGTTATATGACCCATATATCAGCCCATGCCTGGTAACACGATAGAAAAGGTCAAAGTAAAGGACAAAGCTGCATGTTATTCCTTATTCTTAGTGCATCCCTGTTTCTAGTTCATCTACTCTTAATTTAAGGCATTGCTTGTGTAATATGGAATAATGATAGGTAATACTTTCTGCATTATGAAAATCCTGATATATATATAAATAAAACGCATATGAATAAAACGCAGCTTTGTCCTTTACTGCAAAAAAAGCCAAGTACTGTCAACTAGGTTTCTCAGCTACAAAGTCCTTCTGTCATGTTACCAGGCATGGGCTGATATCTGGGTCATGATTGTTAGGCATTGCATTGCATTGGCTGTGCCTCATGAAGCCACTCTGACCTGATAAAGACCTTCTCTTTGCTGGCCCCTAGACATCATCAATCTATACTACAACCTAGCCCCTTAGGCCAGGAAAAGCACTGGTCTCCAGAGTGTCTCAATCCAAACAGACAGGCGGCTCAGCTACCTCCTCAGAGGCACAGGCACAAGGTCAAACCAGGCAGCCATGAACCAGATACGCATCCCTCTGGGGAACAACAGCATGTACACCATGGCAAAAACACATTCTCCTTAAGAGCAACAAGAGTCAGGAGGCAGCACTTAATGAGAATCACTTACCAAAACAAAGAGTTTTGAATGCAGGGACCCATTGTTGCTTAGAAACAAGCACTCCTATAACGTATTGAATTAAGAAGACTTCTCAACCTACCCATCTTCTCTTTCTGTTCATGCAGTTCAAGTCCTGTCTGTTTTCCCCATTTGAGTGCAATGCTCCCCTGGATCTTGTGTAGGGTTGCCAACTTTCTCAACCCCAAATGTGGGACACTTTCTCATGGCTGCCAACTTTTCCGTGTGGCCGAGCGTTGAGCGGGGGGTGGGGGTGAGCTGGAGGCGGGTGTGCTTCTTCATTTGCAGAGGACTTTTGAGGAGTGTGCACAATGGGCAGCCTAGATGCAAGATGCGTGTGTCTCACGCTCATTGTGCGAGAGTTTCCAGCCCTGCTTTCTTGTAGCTACACGCGCAGAGCTCACCACTAGTGGCCAGTGCACACACGCACACCAACGACCATCTCATAGCAACGTTTGCCTGCGTTTTGCCTCATGCTTACAGTAGTCTATTATTTGCCGACTGGGCTGTGATTAGAATAAGGGACTGGAGCTGCCCTGGAAGGGACAAATCAAAATCATCCGTATTTCGGGATGTCCTGGACAATGCAGGACGGTTGGCAACCCTAATCTTGTGGCAGCATGTTCTAGCCAACTGAAAATGCAATTACTAAGCTCTCCTCAGCTAGGTGCAACCCTTACGCAGCATGTCCGAAACATATGCTCATCTTGTCAGGGATTTGAAAGAGAGCCTCTCTAATTGCAACAAGAACCCCTGTGGTTCACTGAAGAGAATGACTTGCAGGGAACTGAGCCATATTTACCTATAATCAGCATGGAATACAGCTGTATGTGCAGGACCTATTATATCAATTTTTAAGTCATTAAAGAGCAGGGTGCTGTCTGAGTGTAACAGATAAAAGGTCAAGTTTGGTGAAGCAAGGATATAGTCAGGACTTCCATTTCCCTACAAATGACTCATTAACATTTACCTGATTTTCATGTTCCAGTTCCATGCAGGATTACTGTCCAAGAAATTTATCTTAATCCATCTTAGAAATGGGAAATCTCCAACACTACCAGCATTTAGGCTTACATCAGTAAAATCTATTTTTCTGTCACTTGCACTCCAGATAATAATCCAGAGCTTTGGCAGAACAATGAACAATAAGGACAGGGATATTAATCACAGGTAAGAGGAAATGGGAATAAAGCAGACACTTATTCAAGATGAAACTGAAGTAGGTATACTTTCTAAAGGTCTAGGCCAAGGTGTTACCTTGTCTTTAACTTGTAAGACCATTTACATAGTAATTTCTGACTATGTAAATAACCCTAACCCTAACTTTTTACTCTATTTTGCTCTAAGTTGTTTGGTGGACTGACAGTAGAATTACTTCATGTGCTTGGATTATCTATGTGCCTTTTTGTTGTCAATTTGTGTACAGATTGGAGTGAAATGCTTTAACAAATGAAAAATGGCTTATGAAATGAGGCTATCACAGTGTTCACAAAGACCAATCATTCATGAATGTTGATCACAATTTGAGCTGAGCTGAATCTGAGCAAGATAAAAGACACCTGGGATGAATGTAACCATGATTGATACATTTTGATACTGTCTGGGCAAAGCAAGTACAGGTCTGATCATTTTTATAATAATAATTAGAGACTTTTTTGGGGTTCTCAAATGGTACAACCATTTAAGCAATGTTGTTTGAATGTGTGACTCAACAACATTAATAAAGCTGTATGCAAAAGTTCGGACACAGAGTTAAATAAAATTTTGCTTTTTTATTATAATAACTCTCCATTCTCTACAGAGAACACACTTCTGTAACATATGTTACATTCAGTAAATGTTAACCTAGGGGTGCTCATTTCATGTGTTGGAGGGCTGGTGTCCAGCATAGCTTGGTTATTCCCCTACTGAAACACACGCAATAAACCAAGCAATTAAAACATGAACTAAATCAAGTGTATTTAAGGGGGGAAAACCACCAAACAGTGTTGGTCACTGGCCCTCCAGGACAGGAATTGAGGGTTATAAATAAAAAAATATGCACTAAAATTTGCAAAAATACCATGTCTGTTGTCTGTGAAGAATGAGGTAACCTGTTTTTAATCATTCCAATGGGTGAAGGTGGGGAGTTCATCTAAAGATAAAAGATCCAGCTTGAAAAGGAAGACAGAGTTGAGTCATACTACTCTGCAAGATTATCCTACCCTTCTTCCCCATCGTTTGATTCTTTCATTTATGGCTGAATGAATACATCACAATTGTCAAGCACAAATAAAATTTTGAGCAGCGAGAAATAAACAAAAGCTGAGAAGATGGAATCCTAAATGGTCCTGTGGAATAATTACAGTTCCCCCAAGTGAATACAAATATGCTGTTGTTGGGCTTAACATCTAAGAATCAATTTCAACTAACCAAAATATCCTCAGGCATTCTAAGCCTGAATTATTCAAAAAATAGAATTTCTGCTCAAGTCCATTTCAAATATGGGCATAGCCATATTTCCAGCTATCCTAAACTAATCATCTTGTGTCTGGTAAATGTCGTGGATGAAAACAGACTAATATATTTTAAAGTTAATTCCCTTTGGATAAGCATGTATTGGCAAGGCAAAGATAGATTCAGCTCTACATAGACAGGCATAGCCATTAGAGACCTAATTGGGTGAAGTCCTATAATAAAACAAATCTACCTTTAAGCAGCAGAAAAATGTGTACTGTGTGCCATACTGTATAGCAGCAGGATTTTAATATGTCAGTACTGAAGGTGGCAAACCAGTAGAACTCAAATAAACACCCTAAACAAATGTTTTAAACTGATGCATTAGATAAGCTAGTAACTTTACATCTGCAAGGTGGACCAACAGGTTAGATAATCTGATAAAGTGTCTAATAAAGTGGACAGTAAGAGGACACAGTGTTGGAAACTGTGTGATCCTCTCTCTCACACACTCATATACACATACCTCCTCAGCAGTGGCTCTGTGGGGGTCCTGGCCATTCATGAACAGCATAAAGGGAGTTAGCAAATGATACAGAGAAATTATACATATTGACTACAGTATGTAATTGTACAAAGAGCATCTATATGGTAAACTGAGCTGGTACAATTTGTGTAGAAACATAGTACTTCAGAATGTGAGGAGTACCTAATGCCCAGTGCCCAAAGCTGTGAATACTGATAGTACTGTTAAGAAACACTTGAAATCAGTAGTCACTCAAAGAGTTCAAATAGTTTCCATAAAATTACATCAGCAAAACGTCTCTCAACACTCTCAAACTAAGTCCAGATACTTATTAATGTGTTGTTTAAGTAGTTTCAATACTCAGTCTTTATGAATACCAGCTCTGGTGTTGACAGAAATGGCTGCCTGTTACTTTTGTCTTTGAACCTTTGTCATACTGTGTCTCAAAAACAAAACTGACTAGTCTGTGCTACATTAATGGAAATCTAGATACCGCCTAGGTACCATTACAGTTTTCCAGACACTTTTTAAAAGAAACGGTTTGTACTTTGCATTTGTACTTGTTTGTACAAGCTGCTATTATATGGCCTCCAGAAATCGCCCAATGACTTAGCCTCAGGTCACTATGAAAGCTACATTCTAAGCCAGAACATGGAGAGATTGTAGTATGGGTAGCATTGTTGGGCTGCCACCATTATCCATCAAAACCACTAGGCCATCCAGCTGCCCAATGGTACAAAGGGATCAATGACGTTGATCAGAGCTCACTCCATGCTGTGAAGACATCTTCCTCTACTTACAGTAAACAGGGAACCAGTAGCACTAGCATAGAAATGACTAAAGATAATGAGGCTCAGTCTAGGGTTACATTATTAAAGCCATCTGTTCCACAGACTGCTGTCCTTTGATTTCTGTCACTTGTGCAGACATACAAAACAATGAGACTGGAAATTGAGCCATTTATCAATGACAATGTTAGTCATTTATGCAAAGTGAGCTGTCCGGGCACACCAAATGTTTACAGGATATGGACATGCATCTGCAGAGCGTGGTCCATTTAAGTAATTATGTCTGACCTGTGAAATTCTAATGGTCTGGTCAAAAAAAGAATTTTCACTTCAAAGTGGTTTTTATGTTTTTCTTTTATTTCGTTTTCATGTTTTTGTGAAGTCTCAGAAAAGTCTCAGTTTTTTTTTACTGGTATATAAACATACAAAAATATCACAAGTGGAAAAAATAAATACAATAAAAATGATATATATGGGCTAGTCTTGCTCATTGTGCTAAGGCCCGTTAGTGAAAATACAACCACACTCAAGTGCAATTGTTACAGCACAACCCAAACATGCAATCTGATACAATTCTATGTTACTTTAACCAGAAGAGATTTCCCACCTAAATACATAAAAAAACAAATAAAAAAGATTATTTTACATGCTTTATATTGCCATTTTATTGCTGCCAACAAGGAGGTGAGTAAAATAAGCTCCCCTCTAGAATTATTGGCACCATTGCTAAAGATGACTGAAAAAGAACAATTTCTTACCTTTATTTGCGGTATATAATAACCAAAGTGAAAAATACATAATCAAAACAAAATTACAAATGTTACAATTATTGGCAGCCCAAGAAATCTAAATTAGAATGAGAATGAAGTATGCTCCTGTGTTATTTAATTAATTTTAAGTTAAGCCTAAGTGTTTCTTGTTTCACTGGGATATAATATAAGGTGACACAGGGCCCATATCCCTTTTTTATGAAAAAAGATTTAAGAGCATTCCATTACAACAAGACAAAAGTCTGTTAACTTGCACAATTCAGGGAACTGATACAAGAAAACTTTAACTAGGATGGGGTGTTGTGGTCAGAGAAAGAACAAATTGAGCTCTTTAACTCCTAATACTCAAAGCGCGTTTGGCATTGAAATAAATATTGCTACAGAGAAGAGCACCCAATACCAAGTGTTAAATATGAGGGAGGATCTTTATTTGCTGAGTGAATTCTGTGCACAGCTCAGTAACATTTATAGTAAAAAAAAATGAGAAAGCACTCTTTAGGAGGAACGTTCTGAAATATCCGTCTGATTCCAGTCGAAATTGGCAGATGACATTGCTAACTGAATACGAGGACATTGCTAAAATACATTTGACTATAACCTGCCTAATGTATCTATTTATTTATCTATGAAACATTTTAGCCATTTTCTCTGCCTTTGTCTATTTGTTAGGTATCTGCTAAGTTGTAGGCACACAGTAACAGATTGCCTGTGATTACACTCATATCTCCATATAATAGGTTCATATCTGATCTTCTGTGTGGTCTGATTAAAACACCCATGAATGGGTAATAAATTACATGAGAGAAATACTCCTAGACAGATGTATGCCCTGTGCTTAAACGTGACATGTTGCAGGCAACTGTGAGGCGTTTCGCCTGCAGAGTGATGGATAGGCCAAGGTCTTGTGATTGATTGACCCGTGGGACGAAGCAGGTGAAGACGGAGTCCTACATCTGTTCCAGTGGATCTGAAGCCTCTTCAGTTTGAAGAGTGAAAACAACAGTATAAAAGTCAAAGTCCCTAAAGAAACATAATATCATTACATAGAGGCAGGCAGCAGACCACTCTACCAGCAGGCTATCCATATCTGTCATGTACAGAATAGTACGGAACCTCATATGGGATGTGTGACCTGGGGGGACGGTATTGGGTGTAACCAGAGAATGAAAAAAAAGAAGCACGACTTCAGTAAAGAGCACATTGTTGAAACTTGCCGTCAGTGATTAAATTCAGCATCTTAATTGATGCACTAAGGACAACACAAAATATAACATTGGCGACGAAGGTGGGCAAGTGCAAAGCAGTAATAATAACATGGACAAAGTAAGCATTCCGATGTTTGAGTGCTTCAAAGACCCAGCTACACTAGGTCGGAGGTGGGCTACATGGCTAACTTCATTCGAGCTGTTTGCAGATGGGAAAGGACTCATCGTTGAGGAAGATACACCTGATGCAACATTACGACGCAGGAGGGCGTTGCTGGTACACCACGCAGGGCCAGACGTGCAAGACATATTTTCCACCCTGCCTGATACAGTTGAAGTGGCTGATTGTGATGCTGCGGTCCTAGCTCTAAACAATTACTTGGTACCGCGAGTTAATACAGCTTTTGCACGGCAATCGTTTCATGCAGTTTTGCAAAAACAAGGGGAAACAGTGCAACAGTTTGCCACCCGACTCAGACAGGCGGCTAAGGACTGTACCTTTGGCGCTGACACGGACAATCAAATTCGTGATGCGGTAGTTGCACGGTGTTCCTCAACTTATGTGCGTCGCAAACTTCTAGAGGAAGGTCACAATCTCACTCTAGTTCGAGCACTGGTCGTTGCTTCACTCTGCGAGAGGATTGAGGATCAGATGTCCGTGACAAAGCAAGATTAATGGGGCTAAAAAAAACACAAAAAGGAAAGTCTGGACAAAGCTGCTATAGATGTGGAAACACAGACCACTTTGGGAAAGATCCGAAATGTCCAGCCAGAGGTCAGATATGCCACACATGTAAAGGCAAGGACCACTTTTCCAAGGTATGCAGGATTAAAAAACTTAAACAGGCTGTCAATAATGTGGAAGAACAAACAGACTATGTATTTGTGGTGAAGGATGATGTGATGCAAAATAGGTTGAATGTGTGCGTGGGAGGAGTGAACATAAAGATGCTGATAGACTCCGGAGCAACCTGTAACATAATTGATGAGAAAACTTGGACACACCTGAAACAGAGACACATAAAATGCCATTCTTATGTCTTGACTGCAGAGAAAAAACTATACACCTATGCCTCTGACCAGCCACTGCCAGTGATGGGAGCTTTCAAGTGTGAGACCAAGATAGGAAATTCCAGTAAGTACGCTGAATTTGCTGTCATTAAAGGAAATGGTGAGCCTCTGTTAGGAAAAGACACAGCTGCAGAACTTGGAGTACTAAAAATTGGCATAGACATTGCAGCAATAGCAGATTTAAAGCAGTCAGTACTGGCACAGTACCCTGACGTCTTCCGGGGTGTGGGAAGGCTTAGAACTAGGCAAGTCAGTCTCCACATCAATACAGATGTTCAGCCAGTAGCACAGCCCTTAAGGCGGATACCTTTCAACTTAGGAGAAACTGTAGAGAAAAAGATATAAGAACTGTTAGACATGGACATTACTGAAGCAGTGAATGGTCCTACTCCGTGGGTCAACCCCGTGGTAAATGTGCCGAAAGCCAATTCTGAAATTAGGCTGTGCCTTGATATGCGTCAGGCCAACCGTGCCTGGTCAGAGGCCGATACCCCATACCTACTGTCGATGAAATCCTGCAAGGCATGAATGTGTCCACAGTGTTCAGCAAACTGGATCTCAAGTGGGGATATCACCAACTGGAGCTGACACTAGCCTCACGCCAGATTACAACGTTTGCAGTCCATAATGGGGTGTACAGATACAAGAGACTGATTTTCGGAGTATCTTCAGCTAGTGAGCAATAACAACATGAAATTGCCTCCGCACTAGCTGGAATAGAAGGAGTGGAAAACATCTCAGATGACATCATTGTTCATGCTGCAGACCAGAAAACACATGACCAGCGTCTACATGCTGTCCTGAAACGCCTACAGGAATATGGACTCACACTAAACCCTGAAAAGTGTGAACTTAACATAGATCGCCTATTTTCCATGGGAACACTGCTGACAAAGAAAGGAATTGGGCCTATGAAAGAAAGAATAAGAGCAATAGTGGAAGCCAGAAAGCCTGAAAACGCTTCAGAGGTGAGAAGCTTTCTAGGACTAGCTTGCTACAGCAGCCGTTTCATTCCAAGATTTGCAACTGTGGCGGAGCCGTTAAGACGCCTCATCAGAAAGGACACTAAGTTTGTGTTCGGTCCGGAGAAGAGAAAGGCTTTTAATGCGCTCAAAGATGGACTAGTGAAGGCAGGTACGTTGGCATATTTTGATAAGGATGCACCAACGAGTGTAATTGCTGACGCGAGCCCAGTGGGACTCGGCGCTGTGCTTGTACAAAGCCAGAGGGGCGAGATGGTTCCTATTTGTTATGTGAGCAGAAGCCTGAGCGACTGTGAGAGAAGGTATTCTCAAATGGAAAGAGAAGCTTTAGCTCTGGTGTGGGCCTGTGAAAGACTCCATCCTTATGTGTATGGCAGACAGTTTGAGCTTGTCACTGACCATAAACCATTAGTGTCAATATATAGCCCAAGATCTAAAGCCAGTGCCCGTGTGGAGAGATGGGTTTTACGCTTACAGCCATATGACTTCAAAGTCGTCCATGTGCCCGGAAAGACAAACATTGCTGACCCGTTGTCACGTCTGTTGGGTGAGACAGCCATGAGAGAACAACACGCACATGCATCAGAGGAATATGTTCATTGCTGTGAATGCCACCCCCAAAGCCCTGACAACTAGAGAGGTGGAGGAAGCCTCAAAGACTGACCCAGAGCTGACAGAAGTGAGAAAAGCTATACAAACAGGAAAGTTTGAAAAGTGCATGGCTTACGCACCCACAAGCACTGAACTATGTATCATAGGCTACATTATGTTGCGCGGCACGCGTATAGTGTTACCACAAGTTTTATGTGCAAGGGCACTTATGCTTGCACATGAAGGACATCTAGGAGTTGTAGGAACTAAACAACACCTGAGAAGCAAGGTATGGTGGCCAGGCATGGACAAGGCTGCAGAAAAACACTGCAGGGCTTGTCACGGGTGCCAGATCACATCAAGACCAGATGCACCCGAGCCTCTAAGGCCTACGCCACTGCCTGATGGACCGTGGCAAGATGTAGCCGTAGACTTATTAGGACCACTACCATTAAAACATTCAATCCTAGTTGTGGTAGACAGATATTATGAGTATGGTTTACTTACATCCACCACAACTGAAAAAGTGACTGACAGTCTTGAATCAATATTCAGTCGACATGGACTACCTGTGACACTAAAATCTGACAATGGACCACAATTCAAGTCAGATGAATTCAGAAACTACTGTGTCGAGAATGCAATTACGCATCTCAGAACAACGCCTAAATGGGCTCAAGCAAACGGTGAAGTGGAGCGCCAGAATGCTTCAATCATGACAGTGTACAGAGGAATTGTGCATGCCGCAACCGGGAAGAGTCCAGCAGAACTTTTATTCAACAGAAAGATGAGGGGCAAGCTGCCTGAAATGACATCTGCACACATGGCCTTAGAAATGAGTGACAAAGATGCAGAACAAAAAGGGAGATACAAGCTATATGCTGATGAGCAGAGGAAAGCAGAATACTCAAATGTGGATGTTGGAGATAAAGTCTTGATAAGACAAGAGAAAGTGGACAAGTTTACTACAACCTTCAACAAAACACCACATACAGTAGTTAGTAAGAAAGGGAACAAGGTAACAGTGGAATCACCTGAAGAGGCTCAGTATAGCCTGAACACAACCAGTGTGAAGAAGTATGTAGCAGACCAACAAGGAACAGAGGAAATGGAGACCAGAGAGGCCGAATCAAAATAAGAGCCACAACCAGCTATGGACCCCTATGCTGTTATGCCAACTGAACACAACAGTTCACCAGCACCTCTTCTCAGACCTCAGCAGCAAAGAAAACCACCAGAAAGGCTGAAAGACTTTATTGTCACCTAATTGCATGTTTGAATAAGATCAAGAACTGTGCTTAGTTAGAGTAAATGTTTACTTGAGCAAAGAAGTTACAAGTTAAATAGAAAAAAGTATTATGTAACAATGTTTGGATATGGAGTAAGATGTTCTTGAATGAAGACAGGCATAAAGTAGGCTCCTGATATTTTGGGGTAAGTTGAGATTCAAGAATGGGAATATTGTTCTGAAAGAAAATATGTTTCTTGGATAAAAGTTTATGTCTAAGTAAAGGGGGGATGTCATGTACAGAATAGTATGGAACCTCATATGGGATGTGTGACCTGGGGGGACGGTATTGGGTGTAACCAGAGAATGAAAAAAAGAAGCACGACTTCAGTAAAGAGCATGTTGTTGAAACTTGGCGTCTGTGATTAAATTCAGCATCCTAATTGATGCACTAAGGACAACACAAAATATAACAATATCCATATAGTCAAAGCATTCACTCATGTTCTGCTTCAGTGATGGGGAAAAAATAGTCCCCCTACACTGATCCAGCATCAGCCTGCCAGCCCCACTGTGATTCAAATAAAACCATTATTGAAAAACAACAAAAAACAGGACCCCATACATTAAAAACGGTGCAATCAATTGATCCCCCTCATTCAGCAGGGGATTTTTAGAAGCACCCAGGGAGTGGCAGAGACCCTGTAATTCTCAGTGTTGCAATACAATTAAATATGATTACATGCGTCAAGAAGCAGCATTACTGCAAAGGAAAGAGATCTTTTTTTTAAAAGTGCTTTGACCCCCTATAGATCTCAAAACAGTCTATGACAAGCCCCTCACAAAGCTCTGCTGCTTCAATTAGTGTGGCATACTGAGCAGCCCACTCAAAAATAAAGCACTAAACAGAAATTCATAATGTAAATTCATGGTCAGAAAGCTGAGGAAGGCTACAGTGGAATGTGCTTAATATTAGAAAGACACTATAAGCATCTACACAACACCGCTAAGGTTTAAAGCCTTTTTTATCATTATGTGATTTAAGTTGAAAGTAGCTGAGTACATGCATACACACAGTGGGGTCAATATATTAAAGGAGTACACTGCTTCCTTTATTGTCCAATAATGCAGTTCAATAATGTCTTAGCATCCATGCACACCAGTGGTGGCACTGTCTCAATTGACCTTGTTTATTTATTTTAAAAAGAGAACACATTTATGGTAATGTGAATGTATGCAAGTATTCCTATTTTCTAAGAGCTCCAGCTACTGAAAGACAGTGAGGTATCTTGAACTGCTAGAAAGATTATGTTTTTCTTTCTAAATTGATGTGACACTTTGTTTAAGACACTGTATGACTTATTGTGAGCCATAATATTGTACAAAAGGGTTCATTTCAGGGTTGATCATGGCCAATCTTGAATCAGATTTCATTTGTATTTATGATAGATTTAGCTCCAAAGATATGGGATATGAACAGACTCTGTTGTTGAAAACAGCTGACCACAGCGAACAGCTACACAGCAAATTTTTGTTTGTTTTTAAAGATTGCTGTAAGTCATACTGTTACTAATATTAAACATCTACAGCATTTAGCAGACACTTTTATCCAAAGCAACTTCCATTCTGTAACTACAGGGAGCAGTCTCCCTGGAGCAACTTAGGGTTAAGGGTCTTGCTCAGGAACCCAGTGAGGTATGCTGAATATAGGATTCGAACACATGACCTCTTGGTCCAGAGGTGAGTATCCTACCCACTAGGCCACCACCACACCAACAGTCTTGCACCACCTTAATGAGGGCTCAATGCAGTTTGAACTTGTTTTGATTATTTTAGGGATGCATTTTGAGCAACTATTGATTTCTAGTGTTTGTCAGCAATGTTATCCTCTATTTCTAAACAACAAAAGTGTGAACTGATCAACTACATCTGAGATAAGTGGGACATTGTGTAAATGTAATGTTTTGCTTGAACAATAAAACATTATGATGATGATGATGATGATGATGATTATTAGAGATGGCACGATACCACTTGGATATCTGCCGATCCGATACAAATCCGATACAGTCTTTTTTTTTAAACAGTAAACAAAAATAATGCTTTCAAAAAATGTCCGGATATATTTTGCATACCTTCACACAAATACAGAAATCATAACTATGATA
>JBBPCY010053020.1:0-12882 GCA_037974405.1 Brachyalestes nurse
GTACATAGGGCAAAAAAAATCAAGCTGCTAGGGTTCGGCGAGGTGCTGATGTTGTTTTGCGGCGTGCCGGGGATAAAGGGTGGTTTGTTTCACCAAAAATATTGACCAGGAGCCACCACTGGTGTGAGTGTCAGTGTATTTAAACTAGAGTTGGAGGTCTCGAGACCACTTTTACATGGTCTTGGTCTTGTCTTGGTCTCGACAGTCTCTGGTCTTGTCTTGGTCTGGGATCCCTTGGTCTTGTCTTGGTCTGGCTGTTTCGGATCCACATAGTGGTCGGGAGATTTGGAGCCAACAGTATCCATGTGTATCACGCTTGAATAAATGAATTTTTTTTTACAAAATATACATTTAAGATTATTTCACATGACAGTTGATACTAGAACAGGAAGACTGTGATTTGTATGTCTAGTGTAGTTCCTGTAACGGCTCCTAATGTTTTTCTTCCAGTCAGAAATTATGCCACGCTTCCACTGATGTTCAACTGATGATTTTTAATGTCTTCTTTTCACCAGTAGCAAGCCAAACATCGCCAAACCGTAAAAAACTGAAATAAAGAAATTCTACATTTTACGACCTAGTCTTTTCTTAATTTTTTCATCTATTTACACATGCTAGCCGTCCGCGCATCTCATTAGCTAACATCACATTTACACTTTATGAAAAGAACAAAAGCATTCATTTAACAAAAAGGAACATTATACAAAACATTAACATAACGTGTGTGCCTTCTGACTAGAAATTTAGAAGATATTACTGCATTTAGATTTCAGCCTTCTTCAGCATTCAACTCTTTCTCTCATGCCGTTTGTGCTGACTCTGCCATTTTCTTCTGCTGCTTCTTTTTCTTCAGCTACAACACGTGACCACATAAAGTCGTTCTTTCCACTAAACAGTAGGTGGCACTATTACCCAAACATAATACATTTCCAAGTAATACTAAAAACACATTTACAAGAAAATGAAATAATAAGGGATTACTGTACTTATTTTTATATGGAAATGTTAATATTTATGTTATGAGATTATATTTTTCTTGATAATTTAGCATGCAAATGTATGAAAATATATATGTTGTCATGAAAAAAGCTGTGACATCCGGGCCTTGTTCGCCACGCCACCTCGTCCTCATGGTGGTTGATTATGTTTGACCGTGTTGCTTAGTAAAACATGCAGGGGGGACAAGGGGACTTGGCAGATGAGGCCTGGATGTCACAAAAAAAGACTGAAACCGCCACTGCTGATCTGTGTTAAAATGGGGGTTTACTGTATATTTATCTATTTCAATTAACATTCTGTTCCATGTGGACACTTTAAATTTGGCCAGACTCTTAGACCATGGAATGGAATGTTTTACTGAAACAATGTTTTCATTTGGTGCATTGCACTCCAAGGCAACTGAGCAGAAGTCTAGTCAATGAAGTGAAGTTAGATTGATTTAAATACTGTGGCCCATTAAGGCACAGTTTACAACTCTTTATTTAAAAGAGCAAGAAGGAAACTGAATTTTTTTTAATAATATTATTATATCACTAAATAAATTATTTGTTCAAATCCAGCATTGGTTTTGCAAGAGATTCTGGAAGACTGGTCAGTGATGACCACATTAACCCCAACTGCCGAATGAAGAGAATGATTGTGGAAGGAAAGCCCCATTTGTGTCTTTCTTGCTTTAAGAGACATAACACCTGGAGAGGAGTACACATATAATTATGGAAACGGTGATTGTCCTTGGAGGATTAAAGTAAAGTTGTTACACGTCTGGTGCACACGTGCACCTGTTTCCCGCTTAAATACCTGCGTGAGTCATTTCCGGTGCCCTGTGACCTCACGTGACCTGGTGCGCGTTACAGTACCCCCCCCCCCCAGTACCGTCATCAGACGGTCCAGGCTGAGAGGATACCAGAAGACAGTGGTCTCGGATGAGGATGGCCGTAGCCTTCCCAATCGTCCAGGTATTGGGTGCCACGACCACGGCGTCGCAAATCCAGGATCCGCCGAACGGTGTAGGCAGGATCACCGTCAATGACCCTAGGCGGAGGAGGGACAGGAACCTTGGGAGACAAGAAAGAAAAGAAAACAGGTTTAAGGTGAGAGGCATGGAACACGGGATGGATTTTGAGAGAGGCAGGCAGCTGGAGCCGGAAGGTGACAGGGTTGATGCGGTGCGTTATCTTGTAGGGGCCGATGAACCGAGGAGAGAGCTTCTTAGAGTCAGTGTGGAGGGTGATGTTCTTGGTAGATAAGTAGACCCTGTCACCAACGTGGAACAATCGTCCCGGAGGGTGTCGACAGCGATGTTGACTGACGTACTTCTGGTTGGTGTCGACACCTGCGGACCAACTGTTGGGCGGAAGGGACATCAACCTCCGGTTCCTGATGGTCGAACATCGGAGGCTGGTAGCCACAGCATACCTCAAATGGGCTGAGACCGGTGGCAGAGGAGATGTGGAGGTTGTTGGACAGCTCCACCCATAAGAGGTAGCGCGCCCAGGAGCACTGATGTTCAGCATTTGTCTGAGGAAGGTAGTCCGAGGAGAGACTGGAGGTGGTATTGACCAGACGGCAGAAGGCCTGCCAGAACTTGGCCGTGAACTGGGGCCCTCTATCCGAGATGATGTCCTTGGGGAACCCATGCAGTCGGACTACGTGCTCGAGTATCAACTCCGCTGTGTTTCTGCCACATACAGTGCAGGCTTGAATGTATTCTTTTATGTCATCGCCCATGTGTTTCCACCAGAATACTCGGGCGATGAAGGATGTGGTTCTACCTCTTCCTGGGTGTCCAGCGAGGGTGGAGTCATGTCTCCAATGGAGTACCTCTTTCCGCAGCGCAGGTGTAACATACAGACGGCCAGCAGGGGTCTCCTGGCTGTGAGCCTGGCGGACTCTTTCTTCTAACCCCCACCGAAGAGGAGCCAGGATGAGATGAGCAGGCAGGACAGGCGTGGGGTCATCAGATGTGTTTTTCTTCTGATGTTGACAAGACAAGGCGTCAGCCTTGGTGTTTTTTGTGCCTGGACGATAGGTGATATGAAAATTAAAGTGTTCAAAGAACACAGCCCACCGCGCCTGCCTGGGATTGAGCTGTTTGGCTTGGTGGATGAGGGCAAGGTTCTGGTGATCGGTCCAGACCGTGAATGGAGCCAGTGACGCCATTCCTCCAGGGCCCACTTGATGGCCAACAACTCACGGTCCCCCACCCTGTAGCGCTGCTGCGGGGATTGAACTTCCTGGAGAAGTAACAGCATGGATGAAGTTTCTGGTCTGGACCACGCTGTGAGAGGACGGCTCCTACGCCCACATCGGAGGCGTCCACCTCGACAACGAAGGGTTTGTCTGGATCTGGATGAAGGAGGACTGGTGCAGCAGTGAAACAGTGACAGAGGGTCTTGAAGGCGTGGATGGCTTCTGGAATTAGCTTGAATTCTCCGCGAGTTGGTTTAGTGAGAATGCAGTGGTTCCGATCTGTTGTTGGCCCATGAGGATCGAGACCTGAAGGAGTAACCGGGAAACGGGTTGGGTAGCGCAGGAGGAGGCAGCTCTCGGACCAGGTGGATTCCTCCCCCACCTCACCTGGTCTGCGCTTTTCCCGGACGGAGAGGACAGATAGCACGATGGTGATCGGGGGAGGCGCAATAGGCGCACAGGCCTTCGCGGTAGCGTCTGGCTCTCTCCGCTCCCGACGGGGTGGGGGGGGTGGCTTGGGCGTCCTATTTGCATGGGTTCCCCGGCTTCCGATGAGTGAGCTTCTGAGGTAGGTGGAGGGAGAGGAGGTGCAGTGTTAGCCGGGGCATTCGATATGGTTGCTGGGTTAAAAACAGGACCTGCACAGGGGCGAGACGAGAGAGAGGTTCTGTTAGCTTTGGTCATCCGACCTATCCTTTGGTCCACCCGGAGGGCTAGTTCGATCGTCCCCTCATAGAAGGCAGTACGCAGAGCCGCGTCGCTCCAAGCAGTTTGTACTGATAGAGTGCGGAACTCGGTAGTATATTTGCTAACACTACGCTCTCCCTGACGAAGATGGTAGAGTCTGGAGTCGACCTCCACCTCACTCTCAGGATGTTGGAAGGCGGCCCTGAGTGCGTTGGTGAAGTCTCTGTAGGACAAGGCGATGGCTTGGCCAGACTTCAGGACCACCGTAGCCCACTCGGCTGCCTGCCCGGTGAGGAGGGATGTGAGGAGTGCGATGCGGCTGCGATCCGTGGGGTAACGAAGGGGCTGAAACTCAAAAAGCAGTGAGAGGTTAGTGAGGAACACATCGCACTTCACATCCACTCCATTCCATTTGTCAGGTAGTGATATTTTGGGTTAACGATTTCCACCCCCTGCAGATTGACCGCCGCCCACAGGCGCTCGAACTCCGTGGGGACTCCTTCAGGACCAGACATTCTGTCACGGAGGCAAGACGAGAGATGACTGATGAAGGTTAGTCCCAATGTAGCGTGGGGGAATACACACTCGTGGATACACACGAGAGAGCAGGCGAACCACGCGGTTGATCTGAGAACGCTCCGAGAGGAGCAGAGATTTCCACCAGGAAACCCACGCTCTCACATGCACACAGACAGGATTAGGCGAAGCTCCGGGGGGCTGAGTACTCACGCGAGTAGAGTTGAGTTGGGACCTGGACAGAGATACCATGAACTCAATGTCTGGTGCAGACGTGCACCTGTTTCCCGCTTAAATACCTGCAAGAAGAAAGTCATTGTCTGAAGTAGGGATGCACTGAATATTCGGCCACTAACATTTTTGGCCGAAAATGGCAAAAAATTTGCGAACTTTTTTTTTTTTCATGACCGAAACAGTGATGATGCAATCAACAACCTTTAACAGTCGCAATGGTGTGGTGTCTCTTTAAGACAACTTTAGTCAATGTTTTGTAGCATGCTACGAGAAGCATGCTTGCAATATTTCAGCTATCTTTGCTTTTAGGCTATTCATGACTGGGACCAAGTAAAATATTTTATTTCAAATTTTATTTTATATTGTGCATTGTTTGAATGCTAAATAAATAGTTTTCTACACATTGTCATCAGTAATCAGAGAAGCTTGTTAAGTGACAGGCTGCTACTCCTGAGGAGTAACACCAACAGACTTTGTAACTCTTTTGCCAGGGGAGGACTCAGGACTCAGAACACTACAGAGGGAAGGTCTGACGCAGGTCTATCACATAACATATAGCACCCAATAACTATAGACTAGTGTTTGTCAATGTGATTCACTATTTATTTACTGTTTGTCAGTTCAATATTTATTATTATTGTCTTTCTACAATCTTAACTGCAGCTACCTCTTTTAACTGGTACCTATTGCACAATGCACAGATGTCATTTGTCTCTTTATCACTTTTCACACTATACTTTATTACTATATTACTGTCACTTTAGACCCTTATTTCTCTTTCTACCCTTAAGAATGTATTTTGTTAATATTTTTGTTGATGTGTGTTTGCAAACCTACAAAACCTACAAAGTGAGCCCAGGAAACCTCAGCTGAGTAAGCAACAGAACCAACAAGTACCACATTAATTCCCAAATGTATTATTTAATAGGGAAACATAATGGCAAGCTTTTATAATACTGAGAGAGAGATTGTGTATTTTGGCTAATGTTTTCCAGCATCTATTTAGGTGTTAAGGTGGTTAAGGAATAGTAAACCAGTGAAATGAAAGCAACAGATCCAACAAGTACCACATCAGTTCTCAGTTTAACAAACAGACATGATTTCAACTTTTAAATGAAACTAAAAAATATTGCCTATTTTGCAATCACATTGCCTGTTTTTCAAAACAGTTGAAAAACATCTGAACAGCTTCATCAAAAGTTGCACAGTGCCAGGACAAATCATTACGAGGCTTGTATAATGGCTGAACCTGTTGCATTGAAAGATGGGGCCTGGTTGCCTGTTAAGTTCTTTGTAAAGAACACAATTACTGCTCTAAAAAGAGGAATCTGACTGTTAAAAGGCTCTTAGACTTAAACAAATTAAGCAGTTACACAGTTTAAAAGCAGTTTTGGTGTTTGCTTATTTGTTATTCACTGATATGTTACACAAACTTTGTTGATGTACATTTTGTTTTTGTTTTACTACCTTTAAAATATCGTTGACAATTTTTTATTTAAATGTTAATGTTATAATATTACAAGGGAAATATGTAATTATCCTTGCAAAAAAGACTGCACTGTAAATGACTAAAACTAAGTTTAAAAAGTTTAAATGCCTGTTGTTATTCATCTGACTGGTAAAGTAGATTGTTCCCCAGATTGTTCACAGGTACCCACATTGTGCAAAATGCTAAAAACATTCTTTGTGTGTTTGCAGGTCTTCATATGTTTCGTCTATCAGAAACTGTCCCCAGAATGTATGAAAATGTTGTATTGCTTTAATAAAGCATTTTCTTTATTTTAAAGTGATCAGGGCCTTCACAGCCTCACTTAAAATTAGCTTCCAGTTTGCAGTCCCTGAATAATGCTTAAACAAGTATGTCTGTGTGTGTTGGAGGGTGGTTTAAGTTTCAGTTCTGACTGAGGAGTCTGATGGCCTACGGGAAGAAATAGTTTCCTGTTCCAGCAGTGCACGATGGCAGTGCTATGGTTGGTACGCAATCCGGGGGGTGGGTTTTTTTTTTCCTGACAGGAGTCCGCGCCGGGGCCCCTCTCGCTGTCGACCCAGGTGGTTGCTAATGGGATTCCATGCCGGGGTCCCCGTAACAGTCGGTCCGTGGGGGGTGCCCCATGTAGCAGACTCCTAAACAGACTCCAAGACACTAAACCTAAGATCAGCCATAAAAAAGACGTGTTACTGTTTGTTGTGATTTAATTAGAGATAATCAGGATGTGACTATACACTCAGCCGTCCTTAACCATAAGGGACTTGGTAAGAGACAGTGAGTTAATGTCCCCTTGGTGGATCAGTACTAAGATTCTGGGTGCTGAATGAAGATAACCAGAAGATTGCCCGATCAAATCTATGGAGCGAGTCAATTTTTTGTGTTTTTTTTGCCCCATAAAACCAATGTTTGTGTCTCCAAACGCTCCAAACACACAATCACACTTTGCATTTACTCACAGAAATGCATCTTTTTTTCTGAAATGACTTTTTATAGGAAAGTCATAATATAATGTGGGGACACAGGATTGTTTTGAATGAAAAATGTTCAAGAAATGACAGTTAATGTAATGTAATGTAAGTTAATGTAATAATGTGTTGCATCAAGCTCTGGGTAATAATCACATGCACTTCATGTAATTCTGTTCATGTTAAAGTATAGGGGCATAAAAGACATCACTAATTATGTTGACTACATCATGCATCTCTTTATAAAGCATGTAAAAAGTGTCCAGATCCTTAAATTATACTACTAAAAGCAATAATAAAACACTGTTTTGTTAACAGTATTTTATTACTAAATCACAAGTATGCCCTGAATGGGAACATTAGGAGAAACATGTCCCCATGGTCTGCCAAAATGTATGCGTAAATCAGGCACTAAATGCTGTGCACTCTTATTTCTAAATGCACATTGCCACAGATTCTTGCACTGGGAATGGCTCTCTCAAAGTTCCCTAAATGGCAAGTTCAAAACAACATATACACTAGAAGGCATTTATAGAATTATTTAAGCATAATTACATTTATTTAATTATTTATTTACTTTATTTATCTTATGTTGTATGAAAACGTGATTTTGCCTTATCGTTTCGCTTTGCAACTACTTATATGTACAAAATCAAAAGTGTTATTCCAAATGCAGTTTGCAATATTCTTTTAGATCATAACACAAATGTGTCAAACAACTGTGGAAAAAATTAAGAGACTACTGCAAAAATGTTCAGTTTCTCAGGTTTGGTCTTTGTAGATGAAAGTGTTGAACTGAACAGCTTTGCTTAGTGTTGCGTAATTTTTAAGGAAAAATTAACAAATCTAAATAAGAGAAAAGATGCAGTGTTTCACACTCATAGAGATGCTGATTTTAAAATAAATTGCAGTGGGCTCTGATTTTTTCCACAGCTGTATTTGTGCAAATGCACTACTTCATAGCTAAAAATAAGGCACTGAATTAAGCTGTTCAGCTCTGTAAATACTACAGAATACTACACCTCTCGTTCCCAAAGGCCAAAGCACAGTTATATAACTTCATTTTTTGTGGTTCATTTCATAGGCTTTTCCATTGCAGCGTTCACTTTGTATCGTTTGTAGAGGGCTTTAATAGACTGCAGTACCTCCTCTGTCTTCAGAGAATATATGATGGGATTTAACATAGGTGGAACTGTTTGTGTTAGGATAGAGTTGATTATTCTAGTATTTGGTTGGACATTTGTTGTAAGAACAGATACATAAACACTGTAAATTGGTAGATAAAACATAACCACTAGTATAATGTGGGAAGTGCAGGTTTTCATAGCTTTCATTCGTTCAGCACCATGTGAAATCTTCAACAAGGCAAAACCAATACAAACATATGAGAGTGCTATTAGTATCAATGGAATGAAAATCACTACACTAGTATAGATTATGCCCAATGTACGATTAGGGGAATAATCATTGCAGGCTAGTCTGTAGATGGGGCCATGATCACAGAAATAGCTGTCAACAGTAGTAGATCTACAGAAAGACAGTCTAGTAATCATTGCTACAAGAAGGATTATGAAAGACACAGAGAAAACCCACACAACACCAGTGATCAGAGTCATTGTAGTTTTGGAGACAATAGCATGATACCTCAGAGGAAGACATATAGCAATTACTCTGTCAAAGGCCAAAGTCAGCAGAGTAAAGGACTGTAGTGTCATAAAAAAAAAAGCAAAAAACATATTTGCAAGACAGTCTGCATATGATATGTACTGGTTTTCAGACAGAAACATTTCTGCATACCTTGGAATAACAGCAGAGCTTCCACATACATCAGACAAGGCCAGGTTAAAGACAGCTATATACTTTGCTGTGTGGAGTGTACGTGCCAGGTAAATAGTACCCATTATAAAAGAATTCCCTAAAACAGTCACAGCATAAACAAAGCACAAAAATATATAGTAATATTTTGCATGTGGAAGATTGTATAATCCATTGATGTAAAACATGGGTGGACGAATAAATGTTGCATTATCAGTGAACACCACAGGAGACATGTTAGAAAGAGAATGGTCTTACATAAACAATAGTTGTATAACCTTAGAACAGTTCTTCAAAAAATGTGAAACCAAAAAAATGTTTTCTAACATATGTAATAAATTAGTAATAAATGACAATCTTTTAAAAAATTCAAATGAAAGCATATAAAACAAAAGTGCAGGACATTTGACACAATTCCTTTGTGCACTACCTTCTGCAGCTGGAGCAGAAATTTATAGTTGGTGAATTTTTACATCATCCTCAAAACACACCCTCAAAGCACTCTAGAGACGTGGATTGTGCTAAACTTACATAAGCAGTGAATTATGCAGTAATGCAGTTATGGATTATTCTCATTTAGAATAAATGCATAATGCAGGATCATGATGGTTATATCGGAAATACAGCATATCCCACCCATTCAGACATTGTTTAATAGAAAAAATGCACCCAGTCATCAGGGGCAAAAATAATCATGAATGGAACTAGCCTTTAAAATAATTTTTTTAAAAGTACCTTTAAAAGTGTGGGCTTCAATATATTTAATGTTCCAGTAAGGAACCACAGCTGAGGCCTCCTCCCTCACTCAGCCTGCTCTCTATATTTTTCCTTAGCTTTTATTTCCCTTAGCTTTATGCCCTTGTTTTAATGTTAACATTTCCTCTCTTTGCTGTTCTCTTTTTCCCTTTATTGCTGACCTAATACGTTGGCTCTGTGACAAGTTTATTTGGCCACTCAGTCTGATATTTCTCCAGTTGAGCTTTAACATCTGTGAACTGGGAACATTGGAAGCTGTAATAAACTGATGTCCTATTGATGTACAGCTCAAAATGAACCTCCCCAGATGACCAATGCTGCCCTGGATGCCCTCTCTGGTGCTTCTGTGTTTACCAAACTGGACCTCCAGAGCACCTACAACCTTGTTCGCATTGGGATTCAAGATTCAAGATTCAGATGGTGTGGATCCTTCTGTCTGATTGCAGAAGTTGAAACAGTCCATTACTGGGGTGGGATGAGTCCACACAGTATTCTCAGTATTCACAGTAAATGGCATTACTGGCATTCCTAATGCCTGGTTAACTTCATATCTTACTAATCAGACTCCTCAAAACTCAAACTCAAAAATTATTGCTCACAGTCAGTTACTAGTGGTGTTCCTCAAGGCTCTGTGTTAGGTTCCCTATCTTTTATAATTTATCTTCTCCCACTTGGTAACATTTTTTTAAAAACTGGTGTACATTTTCATTGCTATGCAGGGGACACACAGCTTTATGTGTCCACAAAGCCAAATTCAGTCCTTCCACCCTCCTGCCTCCTAGATTGCCTACATGAAATAAAAGTATGGTTCTCCTCTTCTCAAATTTAACAGTGATAAAACTGAGGTTCTCCTCATAGTTCTAAATCCACTCTCTAAGTGTAATAAATTCAACATTATTATTGATGGTTCACCAGTTGTTCCCTCCCCTCAGGTTAGGAATTTGGGGGTTATCCTAGACGACACTTTGTCATTAAAACCTCATGTAAATAATGTTATTCGTTTGTCATGTTTTCATCTTCGCAATATTGCTCGTCACCGGCCATCCCTCACTCAAAAAAGTACTGCCATTCCTGTTCACGCAATGGTTACCTCCCGTCAGGCATTCTTTTATTTAAATAAACCTTTTGTCACGGTTCCACTCTGCGACCGCTGGGGGTTGCCATGGGATCGCAAACGGTGCTCCACCCACACCTGAGGATCATTACCGTAACTGATTGAACTTAGTATTTAAGACGTTCTGTCCTCGGATGTGGCGTGGAGCATTATTGTTGCCCCGACTATATTTACTGTTTTGTCAATGTTTCTATCCTTTTTCTCTCTGCCCTGGTTCCTGCCCTTTGTTATTCTGTTCATTCATTTCCCCTTGTCTGGTCCCCTGCCTAGTTTGTTTCTGTTTTGTCCTGTTTATGTAATAAATCACAAATCATGGAAATCCGCGCATGTGCCTACCTTTCTCAGTCCGTACAGGACCCCAGCATGAGAGAATGCTCCACCGCTACTGGCACAGCAGACTTCTTCACACCAGCTCACTCCTCCAGAGTCTTCCCTTCGGTCCAAGCCCGGTGAATCCAAGATGCCGGCGCCCATTACATCGGGGAAAAGCCACTTGGAGTTTCCAGCCGTACAGGCCCACCAGCTCGCGCCTCTGGTGAGTCCTCAAGTCCCTGGCTGTTTTTCATATGCCAGGGAGCCAGGTCTGTAGAGGAGTACACCGTGGAGTTTCGATCCCTATCGGCCCGAGGCTCATGGTGTGACGCGGTCCTCCGGGACAGGTATCGCGAGGGGTTGAGCTCTCGCCTGCGGCAAGAATGGGTCGCTGGTGGACTGCATCCAGTGACACTGGAGGGCTTTTTCTACACCAGCTCTCTACTCTCTTTTTTTCTTCCTCCGTTTGTGGCGCCTCCTGGATGGATGGCGCCCTTAGCATTTGCCTATATTGCCTATGCCACGGGCCGGCTCTGCCTCCCGTCTTGATTACAGTAATTCTCTTTTATATGGTCTCCCATACAAGCTCCTCAATAGACCAACTGGTTCAGAACTCAGCTGCTCGCATTATAACTCAAACCCCCCGCATTGAACATATAACCCTTATTCTTCAACAGCTCCACTGGCTCCCTGTTAAATTCCATATTGACTTCAAGATTCTTCTTCTGCCTTTCAAAGCTCTTCATGATCTTGCTCCTGCTTATCTTTCAGATCTCTTACATACACTCCTGTTCGTACCCTCAGATCCTTAAAAGGTTTACTTGTCACTCCTGCTCGTTTAACTACTATGGGTACCAGAGCTTTTAGTCGTGTTGCCCCTCGTCTCTGGAACTCCCTTCCAGAACACATCCATACTATTTTTTTTTCTTTTTTCTTTTTTATGACAGACAAGACCGGGGGAAAGAAAGAGAGAAAAGAAAGAATAGGGGAAAGAAATAATAAAAAGAAATAATAAAAATAAAAATAAAAAAGTAAATTAATAAATCAACATTAAAGGAAAAAGAGAAAAATAAAACAATAAACAAACAAAACAAAAAGAGAAAAAAAAAACAAAAAACAATAAAATAAAAATAAAAAAGAAGGAAAAGAATGGGGGGCGGGGGAGAGAAGAACAAAATCTGCTTCCGTACCTGCTGAAAAAAGAGAGAACAACAACAGAAGACACAACAGCAGAGAAACTGCAGCCACAACCAACATCTGTATAACTCGCAATAAATCCTGAAACCTGTTGAACAGCGCAGTGATGAGCGTTTATTTTGAAATAAACATTTTGTAACAGCAAAGACAGTGTGTGTGTGTGTGTGTGAGCACCTAATTGTACACCAACGTGAATGTTTATGTGCAAACCTGTGTGTGTGAGCGCGCTTGTGTTCGTAAGGTTCCTCCATGTAAATGTTTAATAGTGTGTGTGGGGGACCACAGCTCCATCCCCAAGGCATGGAGTAGATACGGCGGAGACACGGGCCCCAGACATCCAGAAGCCCCCCAGAGCCTGGGAGACCCGGGAGAACCATCGCAGGGACAGCTGCAGTTCCCACCCCAAAAGGGGCAGAGGAGAGCCCGGAGGGGGGTCATCCGGCGGCCACAGTGCAGACGCCCCAGGGGGGCCATGGCGACAGGACCGCAGGATCCGCCGGCAGCCGTCCGCTCCGAGGCAGTCCGGTCCCTGGGTCCAGAGATCCCAGGACCCCCCCACCCCCCAGCCGGTGCCCAGCCGAGCCAGGAGAGCCAGATCCCGCCCAGCG
>JBBPCY010053040.1:0-12882 GCA_037974405.1 Brachyalestes nurse
GTCGCGTATCAACGTAGATTCAATATTTCTTCCTGACGACTGTTCAATGTTGATTCAATCTGATTTTGCTATCTGGGAACATATAGTAGAACAGAAAAGAATGATATACAATATCATCTTCCAAGCACAAAAGTGGCCTCTGTGAATGAGATTATTCAATCTAATTAAAATGTGATGAGAGAAAAACTGCTGAGTGGCTGTATTTTGGAAAAGTTAAAATGATGCCTGTTTTAACTTTTGTGAGGTAAACTTCACCAGCTGTCAAATACCCGAACCCCAACTTACTCATAATGGTCCCAAACAAATCAGACGCGCTGTATATTCAGTGATTGGGTTCTGATCTTGACGTCAACAGCTGTAGAAATAAGAGCCATTTATAACTGGCACTATGATTCACAGACTGGAGTCTGAGCAATTAATTAAGTCATGTTCCAAAAAACTATTGGCTGGAAGAGACACAAACACATTTTCTCATTAGGTGCTTGTCTTTTTTTGGTCCTGTCTCATGTGGACCACAGACCTGATGAGACCTTTCTACTTTTAGATCCGACAATCACGCCGGGATTTACGTGCTGCACCACAGCACTGCTCGATGTAAGAAGAGAGGGGTCGATTTCATGAGTAATATTTGCAGTTGACACTAATTGACATATTGGTCATAATGCATTATAGTGCCTGCGTCTTCTGCTGACAAATGACTCATGAGATTAGAAAACAGATGGAATTCAGGTTCTGCCTGAACTTAGACAGAAAGAAGCCGGGAGACTAGAGATGGACCTCACTTGATTTGTTTCAGGTGGGTGGATACCAACAGAAAATGAAGGCAAACTGGGCAGGCATTGGTTAACTGACACGCTTTTTTGATTTTTTAAGAATTTGTTTTATTATTTGTATATATCTAAAAAAGGGTGGCAAAGAAAGAATGTCCTTGGTTCAATTCCTTGCCTTCCTGAGTCTCAGTGGATTTCCTCCAGGTTTCCGGTTTCCTCCCACAGTCCAATGTCAGGTGAATTGAAAATGCTATACTGCCCCTAGGGGTTTGTGTTTATCTCTTTGTCAGACCTTCAATGGACATGTTTGTCTGTCTTTCATAGTGTTTCTGCATTTTTTGCCCTATGACCGCTGGGATATGCTCTAGCACCCCGATCCTGGTTGAGGAAGAGCAGTCTTAGATATAAGTGAAGAGTGTGAAATTTTTCTTTGCATTTAACCCATATACCAGGTGAAGCAGTGGGCAGCCAGCAAATGGGCAGCTAGCACCCTGGGAGCAGTGTGTGGATGATACCTTGCTCAACGGTGCCACTGGCAGTCCTGGGATTTGATCCGACAGCCTTGTAATCACGGGGCAACTCCCTAACCACCAGCTGCCCCAATAATGAATGAATGACCTCAATAAAAGTTTTTTCCCCAAGATGAACCATGAAAAAAAACGCTACATGATAAAGGTTTCACCCATCCTGAGGACCCACCTTTCTTCGCTACAGCCCACTTTTTGGGGAGCAGCCTAAATATAACATCATGTCTGGACCAGAACCTGGCACAGACATAAAACATTCAGTGATCTTCAAGCTGCATTCATCTCTGCTTTAGTACCTTCGTGTGTTCTCATTTGGCCTACAAAGCTGTTCTAAAAAGAACCACCTCGTTACTACTGAAGATAAAGGAAGACGACTTATGAAAGAGAGAGAGAGGTGGAGAGAGAGAGGGCATGGTTCATGTACAGAGAGCAGCTCTTCATCCTCATACACATCTGAGTGTGTGCCTACACGTTCAGGCTGCCACAAGCTGTGACTCATGCATCACAAAAAAAATTCCTTCTGTCAAACTCTAGTCTTCCCTCTCTGGGATGACAGCTTGAGTGTGTGCAACAACAGAAAGACATTCAAACTGTGACCCACAACGATGTATATATAGCATCTCTTGCTGCAGGAAGATGACCAGGCCTGACCAATGTATCGTTTGGCCAATTAAATCGGTGGAATTCATGCCAGCAAAGCACTGAAAATATTTATTTGAGACCATAAAATGATTTATGGTTATTGTTAAAAGTTAAAAGTTGATACAGGTTTTGTGTTTATAAGTGGAAGAGATAATGTACTGTAGGTCTGGGATTTAAAAAAATGGATAAATTGATATAAATTTCAACACTGAATCAATATTTTTGTTATTTAAAACCACACGTAGGGCTGTTAGAAGATTTATGTTAGAATAGTGTGAGAGTATAGAGTATAATTTTTAAACAATAAGCTAAATTTGAAACACCAATTCCATCTGTCCTTTCAGAGCTCAGTGTTGCACATGGTTTGTTTACTTATAATAGTGAGAGTTGTGAGATGAAGCAGAGCGTCACACACCCCCGCAGATTCTTTGAAAATCTTTAAATATGTTTTCTCATTGACTACATCAGACATTAGTTAAAAACTGGTTGTGTGATTTTTGCTGTTGTCCCATGGCTCTAAAAGTGATCATAGCCATATCAGTTCAATACTTAATAAAATAATAATTTTATTTTGTTAAAACCTTTACCCTTCAACACATCCTCACTTACTCATTTGGGCATGGTATCTGAGGATAAAGTAGAAACATGGCATCAAACTAGCTTAGCTGATCCATGAAAACTATGAAACTTCCCTATAAATTAATACATAATGCACACTAGTAAGAACTAGTGTGTTCAGTAAACCAGAGACAATGGAAACTATGAACGGACGATATCATCGATTTACTTAGTATTGATTTTCAAAGTAATACCATGGTTAACATTTTAACCATGGTTAGCATTAAATAGTTATAGAGGGAATAATTAGTTCCTATCCTACACAGTTTCAACATCAAGGACATGTTTCCAAGTAAATAAAAATATTGATAATTTTTAATACTGGGATCCAGGGGTGCCGGAAGCATTTTTAATGGTAGACGCATCGGTCTATGTCTCTGCTATAATGGTTCCGGACCCCCTGCTGGGATCGATTTTCAAACAAATAAAAGTATTGATATTATTTAGTACTGGGATCGATTTTCAAAAAGTTGCATTGGCATTGGAAGTACTGATCTTTCAGTATTCAGTTTTGTGTCTTTATTCAGTATATTTTGGTCATTTTGGATGTTCTGCCTGTGCCCATTCAATACTGAACAGTGGCTATGATGTCATTTAAAAGCCTTCAAATGTAGGAGTTTTTATGATGATCAAACCTTCACTCAAACCATCTCAAGTTGAGACTCATCACACAAATTACATCTAGCAAACACACTGTTCTTTGCAGGACATGATGGAGGAAGAAGAAACAAACAGAAAGAAGAAGGATGGGAAAAGAACCCCGGAAAGAAAAATGAATTTCATGAAGACTATTTCTTTCATCTTTGTATTCCTCTGAGTCGGAGCAGAGGCAATCTGTCATGGGTGAATTGCGAGGATGAACCCATTCTGCCGCTTTAATTAAGACTGTTCTGAGCTCAGCTCCTCTGAGGGACTCTGTTCTCACATTCAGCTGGAAATGAGGGATTCTGCTCAAACAAGCCGAGCCAAATTCATCAGCGCCACCAGCCACACATTCGACCAGTGTTCAGCTACACAGTCGTCGCAAACAAACGTGCTGAGAATTTCATCTTGATAGGGAATCTGGCAGGCAATTGACCCTGCGGCATGAGGGGAAAACATTTATTTAATCTTCATCTCATTGGGATTATAAATTGTAGTGAGCACTTAATTTCGTACCTTTTTGATTGCAGACCATTTTTTGGAACTTGCTAGTAGGGTCTAGCAGCTGATGAGTTTTGAGGTGTGAGAGTAAAGTAAAATAAAGTGACTCCTTATAGTCACACATGAACACAACACAGCGTGAAATTCTTTCTCTGCATTTAACTCCTTCACCAAGAGAAGCAGGGGGCTGCCACCAATATGGCCGCCTGGGGAGCAGTGTGTGGGGATGGTACCTTGCGCAAAGGTACCTCAGTGTTGAAATTTAAACCTACAACCTTCTGATTAATGAGGGGAACACCCTAAGCACTAGGCCATCACCTGCTCCAGGCACTGAAAGAGTGATTTTGTTCTATTTCTGTTCATCTTCGAGTGTACTGACACTACAGGATCCATATTGTGTCTGAGCAGGGTTGACCTCCAAAGTCCAGTTCTCTTGGCTGGTGGGATCGTTCTGTGCCGTGCCATGATCTGACTCATTCGTTTTGAATCTTTTGTATGTCTTGAGGGTAATTCATTGTCTTAGTAAGTGATTTGTTCATTTTTCCAAGAACACATGCACTCGTTCTGTTCATGTGAACAGTGACAGCTTAGTGATTAATCACAGATGGTTTTGGCGACAGTTTGGGTGCGTCCAGGCTTTTGCAGTTCTTATCAGAATACTAAACTACTTGTATTCTAATAAAACATTTGCTGATTTGTTAATTTTTATAAGTGCACATGCACTTGTTCTGTTTATCTGAATTGTGACAGCTTAATTATGTCCTCCTTCACAAACAGGTCTTTCTTTTGCTTACTTGTCACATGACAAGCTGAATATTCTCAGCGTAGAAACAGATTCCTTCACGAATCATCTTCGGGTCTGAGTCTCTAGTTCACTCATCACATGACCACTGTTCATTTTCAGTGTAGGAACTGATAATAAATTGATTCTGAACCTGTGGGTCAGGTGAGTTCAACGAATGACAGCTAACAATGCGAACTTTTTAGCGGTGTCCTGGTTCACCTTCACGATTCTCACAGTATTAAAGATAAACTTATCATAGAAAACTTGCACTGAAACGTATCATCAGCCCAAACAGAGTCTCGTGCTTGTACTTCGTCAATTTCCCAGTTGTTAGTTTGTATCTCTACGGGTGGGTTCAACAAACGACAGCTAACAATGCTAACATGTTAGCGGTGTCCTGGTTCACCTTCACTATTCTCACAGTATTAAAGATAAACTTATCATAGAAAACTTCCACTGAAATGTTTCATCAGCCCAAACAGAGAGTCGTGCTTGTACTTCGTCAAGTTCCCAGTTGTTAGTTTGTATCTCTATGAGTGGGTTTAACAAACGACAGCTAACAATGCTAACTTGTTAGCGGTGTCCTGGTTCACCTTCACGATTCTCACAGTATTAAAGTAAACTTATCATAGAAAACTTCCACTGAAATGTATCATCAGCCCAAACAGAGAGTCGTGCTTGTACTTCGTCAACTTCCCAGTTGTTAGTTTGTATCTCTACGGGACATTAGAGAAACATTGTGGATCGGGTTGTTGATTCATTCATATTTGGCAGGGTAGTTTGACTGTCATACAGAACTGGTTCACTAGTAGGAATGACGTTTTGTTGATTAATCCTAAGTATGTGTCTTTGTGTCTGATTCTCTCATTCATTGTTCATGTGATTACAGCAGTAATATTTGAGTGCTATTTTTATTGATAGGCACTCTGGTACAGGCAGGTGAAGTAATGAGTCATTTCAACTGAATAACTCAATTGGCTATGGTCCAAAAAGGAGTAATTTTGTGTTTTTATCAAGTTAAGCACACCATGTTGCACTTAATGTTTGAATACTGTTCTTTTTAATTAATAGTTTGGAAAAAAAAAGATTTGCTCACTTCACTGAACCAGATTCAAAGATCCAACTCTGTAAAAAATCCCATCAATACATACATTTCAGAATCTTCCCTTTCACAGATATTTTGGAAATCACCAAACTTTGCTGAACACTGGCCCTCCAGGACCAAGTTTGGGCACCCTGTCACGGGCCCTGACCAGTCACAGATGGTTTTTAGGGATGTTTGGTTGAATTACAACAAATTTTCTAAAGATTAGTTTTTTGGGGGTTTTTTTACAGCTCTTATCAGAATACTGAACTTGTATTCTTCCTCTTTGGCTTGAATTATTGTTTCCACAATAAGATTGAGCCCTAGCAATAAAAACCTGAAAGTCTTTGCGGTTATGTCATCTCCAGTGACCTCACAAGAGTGATTCAGTCTATTGATTGGCAGAGAGATTGGAGATATAACTGTAGATAAAATAATCATGCTCCCAGCTTGAGTAAACACATTCAAAGGCAATAATAGTTTAGTTTCACAGTTGGCAGAATGAGCTTACTAAACACGGGCAGAGCTGCAAACCATGGTGTGAGCCAAGATTCGTCATTTGTGAACTTTTATCAGCGTTCATGTAATGGGGTGGTTGTAACACAATGATTAGAATGACAAACTGATTTGCTGTGATGAGGACTCAAATATCCTTTATAAGAAAGCACTGCAGGTCATGAACAAAGTGAACACGCACAAACTGGCCACTATCAGAAACATATGTCATGTAGGTTCACCTTTCTTACAGTTTCTTACAATTTTTGTAAACATGACTAAGTTGCATACAGGTGGTCCTCGGGTGATGACTGCCTCGACATACGACGTTTCAAGGTTACAATGCTCACTCCCATAACTAGTTTGGTTGCGCGTGGCAGAAGAATACCGCCACGGTATGTTCATTTATCTACATTTTATATAAACCATGGTTCTACGGGGCTCTTTCTGAAACTGCCATTCACTTTTCCAGAGACTGAAATGACCCTTATTTGAACTAAAATGTCACATAATCTCAGGGGCTTATTGGAAATGTTAAATGCGTGTGGTGGAAGAATACGTAGTATATGCAGAATATGGGGAATACGAAGCGCATGAGTGAGAGAGTTGGCGTCCCTGAGTGCCTACACCATTTTTACTCATTTTTTGTCATTACTTCAGTACAGTGTAGGCTACAAGTACAGTATATTTGTAATTTTTCTTTTTCTGTGGCTTAGTTGTGTTTTATGTTTATGACTTTACAATTGTGTTTGGATAGGTAAGTTACTTAGGCTAGGGTGTATTTTGACACCAAAATTCAGGTTACATCACTGTCATAGCAAGGGATCTGTCTTGTAACCCGAGGACCCCCTGTATATCTCTGTATAAATATACTAAAACAGTGCTAATAGTTATTTAAACCAACACTGAATGCCGTTTGGTGTATCAAGTCTACAAGAAAGTCCCAAAAATCTTCTTTTGATTGTTATAGCTTGAAGAATGATTGCTTATGTCTGCAAACAGAAGGAAGCGTTCTTGCTGGTTTTCTTGTCTCACAAAATTATTGACTATTATTGATTATTGACCTTGATTCAGGGGTACAATGCCATACTTCAGTACATCCAGCTAGTTGATACACTGCTTATTTTAGGACCCAGAACTTCAGAGATTAGGCCTTGCTTGCTATCCTGCCATGTGTGTTACAAAACTAAGTGAGAATTATACTTGTGAAAACATGACAAATATGGGCACACAGAACATAAAAACTGAATGCTAGAAAGACAATGTTGCCAGTTGCATCCCAATGCCTGTCTCTTATCCAAGTCTGGCGGTACATAAGTTTGGCTTGCACTAGCCTATTTGGCGATAGGGGAACTCTGCTAATAACTTGCCTAGGCTTGGCAATGTCCCAGGCAGCTATTTCCAGACATACAAGATACATTTCTAATACAGGAGACTTGTTTATCCAAAAGCCATGCTTGTTTCAAAATGTATTTGTATACAGGTATAGTGGCACAAATGCCATTTCCAGCTTTCTGGCTACTATTTAGTGTAAAGTGACTGTTTCTCTACGTTTGATCCATTTACCAAGTGAAGCAGCAGGCAGCCAGGAACACAGCATCTGGGTAGCAGTGTGTGGGGACAGTACCTTGCTCAAGGGTACTTCAGTGGTTCTGGGATTTCAACCCACAACCTTCTGATCACAGTGGCAACTCCCGAACACTAGACCACTAGGGAAAGTGGCGAAATGTGAACATTTCTCCACATTCCCCACTTACAGTAATCCCTTGCTATTCGTGGGGGTTACGTTCCAAGAGTACCTGCGTTGTTGTGTTTTGGTTAAAAAAATGCCTAAAATGCCAATTTTTATAGTGTAAACCTTAAATATGCCCCCAAATATGCTCCCAGAACATTTTAAACTCAGTTTAATGCATTACCTTTAAAGAAAATGTAAAGGTAAACACGTATTCGCCTCTTTTCATTTAATTTACAGTAATAAAAATGCAGGGAAACAAGAGAAACACTGAGATGATCCACGGGGGAGATTCTGGTCTGGAGCACCACAGACGCTTCAAACGGCAGCAGCAAGGAGAAATAAATCAGAATCAGAAAACTATTGAAACCCGGAGGAAAATGCTTAAAACCATTAGCATTAGCAACCCGCATTAGCATTAGCAGCGTGCAGCGAGCCAAAACAAGGAGTCACCAGTGCTGGACTGGCCATCACGCATTTGCCCCCACAACCCACACTCCCTATATTACTGCAAAAACGAATTTTCTGTGTAGTTCGATAGGCAGCCTCATGGTCAGCAGTGAGACAGTGACTGTATTCATCAAGATGCTGGAAGGAGAGAAGGAGCAGGATTATGATACATTGGACCGTGAATCAAACTATCAGTGGCTGCCCTGACAGCCTGTTTAATGGCACAGTGAGTGGCCCAACGATTATCTATCTGGACTAATTGAGAGGCCATTTGCTAAAATATGTCATGGCAAGTGGCACTCATTTATAAATATGTTCTGTAACACTAGAATTTTGAGGCTGAACTGATCCGTCACCCTGTTTGCTCAAAGCCTGGTACTTCCACAGCTATGCATCAGTAGATTAGTGAGGTGGAGAGGCCTAGCAGCAGCACTCTCTCGGGAGTGGGGGAAGGGGCCATATACACACACACACAGTCTCGGACCCAATGACCTGCTCTGGAAGGGTTATTGATGTGGATTTGATCAATTCTTCCAACATGCATGCTGTCAAGGATGCAAGGGTATTTCACCCTTAGCCTTGAGAGCAGAAGAGGAGACATTTTATTTTTAAATTGATTAAAACAGACATACAAGGTCTTACTTATGCACAAACACCCTTTATATTTCTGCTGTGTTTTTTTAACAAACAGAAAAATCTAAATAAAATCTAAATAATATCTAAATAAAATCATTTCAAAATTTGCATCATTACAAAATATTATTTGCATAGTATATTGTAATAAGCCCTCAGTTTCCAAGGGTTAAGAGGTCGGTTCTCACTGATGGTGTAATTTGTTTAAGTTTGAATGTAATGTGTGTGGAAAAAAGGAAGACACTGCTATTATTCTTAACACAACTGTAGTACACATGAAAATGCTTGTTACTTTGTATATAGACATATAGTAGTCTAGTTTAGTTCATATATATAGTTTACATTTAGTTCATATATAGCTTATAAATACATTTATGTGAATATTTTACAACACAGATGTCCGTATTCTTTACCTGAGTATTGTATAGTGTACACTGTTAGTGTAGTATTTTATTTTGATTTTGATTCTATTGTTATCTTAATTTTTGCTACTCCTAACTTTGTACTGTCCACTTTCTGCCGTGACAAGCAAATTTCCTACTTGTGGGACTAATAAAGGTTTATCTTATCTTCAAGGATTTATAAGGTAAACAAATTACCATCCAAAACATATTAATTAAAAAAACAAATAACAAACAGCAGTTAGAACAGAGCTAGGGACTGAAGCTGCCGCTGCTCTGTAGGACATCATTCCTTAAGGTGAACCAAATTTCAAGAGATTTTATCCTGACTTTGAGTAACACATTGCTGAAATGAGTGACCAAGCCTAATACTATGATAAATCTTACCACTTAAGATTTGTCTCTGCCTACATGTGCACTGCTACTGAATACCAACAGTATAGTAGGTATATGTACTTGTGAGGGAGAACTGAGCATGCATGGTTGTCCAAAGTCTCTCTTAGCATGAAACCATCAAGACTCCTATTCAAAAGATATATGCCTGCCATTAAAATGAGTTGGAGACTATTTTTCACAAGCCTGTATATAAATTATGAGCTCACTTCATCCGTCTTTGTTCAGATGATCCTTTGGCAAACCCTGAACAAAAATCTGGAAATCCTGGTGGACTGCCATGTTTTATTCAAGCTGATTTGTAAGTGTCCCATTAACTGCAGTCATGTTTGAAGTATTACATAAAGCCCTGCCTTAGACACACTCCTCCAGCGCATGCAGGGCACACAGAAGGAAACAGTCTATGCTGTGTTTAGTGAAAAAGGTGCTTTGAAGGCACAGATTTTTGGAATAAAACATTAGATTTCCACAGTGCAGTATTCTGTATGGTCAGATGACTTCCCCAGAGAGCTCTGGACCCAGGTGTTTAAAGGTTGCTTTGTGTGGGAGGAGCAGCTTGATGATAATAAGTCACAGATGCCAAGGTGTAGCCTCAGCCATGTACAGTCTGAGGGAAATATCCTATTTCTCTTCTAACTTGCTATGTCTGATTAACACACTGACAAAATCAATTGATCTTCAGTAATTATGTAGGTTTGTAGGCTAGAGAGCCGTTCTATTTTAAGCACTCCAGGTTTCCAGAGAGAACAAGTGCAAAATGCTCAGTTCAGCTCTGGAATCTATGGACGTGTAAGGAAAAGGAACTCTTTCTGACAAGGCCTTGAGTTCCCAGACTGTAAAAATAGACTTCAGGCGGTTTAAGCTAGAGTCTATACACTCTTACCAGAACACTACAGCTCTGTAAACACATCTGCTTACCAGAAAAAAATGTTGATTTGTTATGTGGTTGGTTGTGTTGGCACTCACTGCCTGTCTGTCAGCAAAAAGTCCCACCCAAACCAAGCAGCGCTGCAAATAAGCGCCTGTAGCAAGAGTTTTAAGCTGTAACAGTCACAACAAAGCAGAAATGCTTACTAATCTATCAGTAATGGCCCACAGGGTGCAGGCTGTGATCAAGAAAATATCAGCACTGGCATACTTCCTTTTTCGATTACAGAGAACCAGCTGAATGTGTTGAACACAAAAAAATATATTCTTCGCTGCCATTACTAGAAACCGACGTGATAAATAGCTTATGCTCAATCTCCTTGCTAATGGACTGTCTTTGTCAGAGAAGATGAAAATGCTACTATCTTTAGGAATTGAATTCAGAGGTGGACAATTTGACAATATTTATTGTAAACATTCATAACAAATGAATAAAAATGATTATAGTTACAGCATATTTAAACAAGTAACCACTATTTTTCTGTTCTAACACACCCGACCTAAATATGTTTAAATACATATAATAAACATAAATATGAAATAATATTATATACTTGTAGACTTAAGTTGCTGGTTGTGCACTTTTGAACAGCACACATGAAATCCCTGTTTGAATCCAAGTGTCTTTTTTTGATGAAGCTCTGTGTGGCTTTGGTTTATCTTTGCTTTCGAAGCCCAGATGTTGCGCAGCATCAAGAAGGATGATTACTCACAGAGAGGGGTCTACACTACAACTGCATGACATGGGGAAAATATTAGTTCAGCAATTATGTTGCTACATATTGCAATTGTGATGTCTTATAAAAATGTATTTTAAATTCAGCGGTGAAATAACTATTTCAGCATGGGTGAAGATTAAACACTTCTGTTGGAAACATGAATATCTAGATTCACCAGAAAACCCACAGAAATGCTTATCTTGAGCTGTGATTGGTCAGGATACTCACAGCACATGGCTTATTGCCATATTCCAGTCTTCTTCTATTGGAGTATTCCAATGTTGAGATATTGTGAAGGACAATATATTGTGCTGTCCTGGTTTGCAGTTGCTTGTTTCAGTGAATTATGGTGATTAACCTCCAGATATGCCTTTACTCTCCATCTGGGGTAAAGTACGGGTCTGTCTAATAGGGCAAATGAGGTACATGCCAAAACCTATTTGGGTTACGACATGAAGAACCCTGATGTCAACCTCCTGGCACCTCTTCCAGGCCTTCAAGGTACACGCCTCATGTTCATGCATTGCTTACCTTCCATGACACACTTTAGTCCAAAGGTACTGCTAGAGATTGATGTGTGGATACATCAGCAGTCAATCAAACGAAGACCAAAGGTGTTGTCTGAAGAGCTATCATGAGTCAAATGTGTCAAATGCAGGGCTTCAAAAATGCACCAAATACCATATTGCAATATATTTTGACTATGATAATGTGAAACTATATTCAGACCACATTGTAGAATGCTTTATTTCATGTGATTATAGCTGGACCTGCCCTATTTTGACCAAAAGCAATTTTGACAGAACACGTGAATGCCATAATTAATTAAAACACCCACAGAAACACTCATCTGAACCATCTGTGATTTAGTCAGGGTGCTCATGTAATAAAAAAAACATTAGGCCTCATTTTTATTTTGCAGCCTCATGTGAAACAAGTATGGCAGAGACCATATGTTGAATTAATGATTAACAAGTGATATACTGTGGAGCCCTGCAGTAAAACCACACTAAAACTATTGATTTTGACACTCATCTAATCAGCAATAAACAAAATATGATTTGCAGTTTGTGTAAAAAGCATACATATGGTGACTGGGGCATTAAAGCTTATATTGGACAATAACACAACTGACACACACACCGTCCACCAGCAGAAAAGGGTTATTTCTACCCAGAGAGGGGGCTGGTAGAAAGACGTGTGGGTCTCAATGCCTTAAGCCTCTGAAGACAAAATCCCAATGTGGCAGACCTATTCATTTATTCACAGACAGCAGGCAGACACAGACACATCAAGCACTTATGACCAGGGTGCGTCCTAGACTAAATTAATACAGAATAATAAGGGGAAGAACGACTGAGATAGATGACTGTGGCAACTGTCTGAGGGGAGATGGGGGAAGAAACTGGGTGTGTGAGTGGAGATAGAGGGGAGGGGAGAGAGAGAGGAGAGAGAGGAAGAGACAGAGAGAGACAGAGAAAGAGAGAGAGACAAAGAGAGGGAGAGACAGAGAGAGAGAGAGAGAGAGAGAGACAGAGACAGAGAGAGAGAGAGAGAGACAGAG